>LPNX010329018.1:7176-73912 GCA_001517045.1 Pseudotsuga menziesii
ATGTACCTTAAAATGGAGCCTGTAGAGGGCAAATGAAGCCTAAAATTCTGCAAATGGTCAACTTCTGAGCTGAAAACCGCTATTGAAGCTCAACATGCAATGCCTCCTTCAAATGCAACGAACTTTTGGGCAAAATGCGAATCGATCCATGGATCTATCGGTTCTGCGTTACTGTGCCGAACGAAAAAATAACCATTTACAGGTTTAAATAGTGGGATTAGTAGGGGCTTATCTCAAATACAAAGCAATGTATGTACAGTGCCTGCATGCCCACTACAATGGACTGCGCTGGACAGTGCTCACTACTAATGCCCGCTGCTGTTCACTGTCAACATTTGATGACCTGGACCTGAAACTGCCGAATGTGACCGCAGTTCATGTGACCCTATTTTCACTGATCCTAGGTAAAAATACGCAAATTAGGTAAAGCTGGATTCAAGTGTCGGAATGTGTTAGAAGATTTTTTATTACAAATAGGAATCCGATGTTAGCGTCAACTCTGTTCACGTGACCAGGACTTTGGGGGAAGAAATGCAGGGGAAAGTGTGACAATCTCCGTTTAATTCGCTGAATCTTACAGCAAGATTAGCGGGTAATAAAACCCGGTAACAGTTCGAAACGGCTCTGAAGTGCCATGGACTTACCAACGGTCCGCGGGGGTTTCATGTGACCGTAGTGTCCTGAAATATTAGTTTTCTCCCATGTGACCGGCACCCAAAATATTTGAGAAGATGCCAACGGTAAAAATTTGCACAGTGGTGATTTACCCGGGTGAAAGTAAAATTTGAAATTTACGTGGGGTTAAGTCAATACGTCCCTTCCGCATCTCTATGGCCCTACTTCACGTGGGTTAATGAAAGTCCCGGGAATATTTTTCCATGTGACCAAATGGCTAAAGTAAAAGATGCCTGTGTTGCAGCAAATTGAGGCAGGAACCCATGTGACCTTGTAACGTAATTCGTCAAAGGGCGCTGGGTCCACCGGGCAGATTTGCTTTACACGAGATCTCTCGCTCAAAATTCCATGCTACGTAGGTAACAACGAAAAAAGTTAATTGACTAATAATGTAAATTATATTTAACTGTTTAATTTTCAAAGTGTGTTTTTAACTATATAATTAATTGTATTTGATTAATTAATTTAAGAGTTTGTTTTGTGATTTATTTAGTACGGCAAGCAAAGGGCCACCCTTTCACTTTTGTTGAACCATCCTATTTATATTTGTCCCTCCGTTTTGGCACCACGTGGCCTATGGTGTAGCACATGACTTGGAGGAAGGTAGGTATTTCATGTAGAACAAAATCCTAAATAAAGGTTAGTGGTTTTATTAATACAACAAAACCTTAATTTAGGGATAGTGTGTAACATCATGTAGGTATATCATAATTCTAAATTAAATAATTTAGAATTGTGAAATTTTGAATGTATTTTCAAATTATAAATATAATATTGAAATTTTTAAGTGGGAATAGGGATTTAGATATTTTATTGTTATTAAATAACTATATATAACATATTTATATATTAATTATAAAATATGCAAGTTATTTATATATTATATTTAAATAAAAGGATTTCTACGAAGTACTTTTTTCTCTTTATTTGATTAATTACATTTAAAGTAATTCAGTTTATTATAAAATATAAAGTTGAAAAATAACTAATAATTATATTAAGAAAGAATAAAAATGTTATTTTTTGGGGTATGGATCTCTTAAATTTGCAAGAGTGGCTTAGGGTTTAAGAAACTATTAAGGAGTATCTAAGTCGTCAAAATCATTTAGGGATCCAAGGGATCGCACAGTCTAAACAAAGGAAACTCGTGTAATAAGACTTCACTGGAAAATCATAATAACGTTTTTAGTTATAAAATAAATAATAACATAAATTTGTCTTAATCTCAAATTTTTAAATATCAAACCTTTCATAAACAAAATAAAAATAAAAAACAAAATAAATTATATATTCATAATACTTAACAAAATAAAGAATAAAAAAAAAAATTACATATATAGAAATAGAAATAATAGAACATACATATTTGAGATGTGCAGTGATTTTTTAAATTAATATTTTTTACACATAAATAAATTTTTAAAATATAAATAACTCAACCCCTAATCTCTTAAGGGTATTTGAGTTGGTTGGATCTTCTAGGACCAAGACAGATAAGGTTGAGATTTGGGTGCCATAGCCTAATATGGTGAGGCTCCTTAGGATGGGCCCATTGAATTATTACAGTGAATGTAGCAACAAAGCTCTCTTGTGCCTGCCCTTCGAAGCAGGAATTTTGGGGCACAAAAATGGTCACATTGTGGCGGTTCACTTCCTCTTCTAGTGTCTGCAACATCGAGGCCTTCTTTATTAGCTCTACTAAATCTGTATATGGCGATTGCAGCAAGCCCTCTAATACAGAGCCGCTGGAGGAATCAATAGAAGAATCCCCATTCCCATTTGGAACAGAGCCAAATGATATCAAGAATATGAGAAATCCGGCAGAGCATGAGAATCGATCCATGGCAGAATGCGTATCAGTCGATCTTCAAGAACTATACAGTCATATGTATGTAACAGGTGGGTTAAAGAATTGAATCTTTGATCAATGCAATGCAATGTGAATGTAATGCGTTCAGTGCAGTCTGCCTCTGCATTTGCAAATGATATGCTTCTTGACTTAAATATCAAGATTTGTTTTTCCGATATAAAAATCAAGGTATAATTAGATTATATAATCTATGTATTTATTACAAAGTCCTCAACAAAGACAATATGCCACTTACAAAATTTAAAGCTATATCCAAGGCACCATATGAAGCATCTGTGAAATAGATTGCCCCTCCTCTGCTTACATCCACTCCGTCTGCAAGTCTGCAATAATATAGCCATGTAATCTAGAGGTTTGGTATCAATTTGACAGTGTTAAGAAGTCTATTAAGGATTTTATTTCCAAATATGTTTAATATTCTTAGAAAATAATCTTTTATGGGAATGACATTGCTTCGAACATTCAGAAATAGAACATTATTTGATTCACTTAACCTATATTAAATTTTTATTTTTATAAAGAATCGATTCATTGCTCAAATTTTGAAGTAAAATTTCAAAACAAAAATGATCTTGATAAAAATGTTACTTCATTTTCAATCCATTTGCTTCGTCTGCAAGCATCTCCACATGGCCTTCTGTGACATTCAGCAGACCCTGCTTAAAAACACAATGAAAATGAAACATATGAAGATTAATATAAAATTGAGGAGACGAGATGATGAAGGGCCGATCATAACCTGATAAGGATCGCAGACTAATAACTCTCCATGGATGCCAAAAGCGAGGCCCAGAGGATGACCTCCAACGTATGTCCGGTTCTCCACAAGAACATCAAGATTATCAAGAAAGGAGATTCGTTTGATCCACCCATCGCCACAACCCGTATACAGTTTGCCTTGAGAATCCAAAGCCAGATCTTCAGAGCTGGGGATGAGTCCAGATCCAAGTTTCTGTGCATTCTGTAGCCTCTGGTTGTGGGCGTAAACACCAATTCTTTCAGGAGGAGGAGGAAGGTCGATGTTTGCTGGATCGATTGGAGAAGTTCTCAAGAGAGCATTCCAACCTGCTGCTAAAGCTATGCACAACACAGCTGCTAGCACTGTTGCTACCACTGCAATAGTGGGATTTTCCATCGGAGAAAGAGAGGGTAAAATGGGGAACACAGAGTCCACATAAGAGGGTTAACTCATGGAGCTTGCCAAACCGAAAATGAAAAACCGAAATTCGTCTGAATTCTATGACATAGACCTCGGCTGGATGCTACTTAATGGAGAGAGGCACACTGCATGACACACACATGGCAATGCACATTAGCTAAGTGTGCAACGTAGGTGCAATAATTTAGTGATTAATTGCATTGCATGACACATGTAGAAGGGCGTGTTAGCTAAGTGTGCAACTTAGCTGCAAAACTTGGTGTTAAGTGCTATCAAATTTCAGATGTATTATATTAACGCCTCCAATGATCTGGCATCCAATCTACTAATGCAACGTCATGAATCTCGATCCAGGAGCATAGAAACTCTCCAGCGTAATATGTTTATGGACAACATATTAAATTTATAATTCTAGATAAACAAAGGCAGCTGTCGATCCACGGTGACAAAGACGTTGTAACAATCTTGGGCATACACTGCTATTTCAGTGAAACTGATTTATCCCTTTCTTCCATGAATCAAATTCTCCAGATCTACATTACTAAACCCTGCAAAATAAGAATATATTCAATACCAAATATAATAATGAAAAACCATTTACAAAATAGATAAGAACTATTATTCAACCTCAGTTTATAGTAAAAATAAAGTAAAATAAATCTCCCTTTTCCATCACTGAATAATGCTGCAATTCCATGATATTTCCTTTCACAACACTGGAAATTCACAATTTTACCTTTGACTTTGACATGGTAATTTAATCGGTAGATCATCTTTAATCTTTAGATGGTGAACTCTAAAATGTCTCAACGATTTGGTGAATATGCAGGCAAATCCACTTGCGCGATTTCATGCAGTTTGGTGTAACGATCTCGACTTTTCTGCAGCATAATTCTGTGGAAATTAGTTGATGTAGCAGTGTGGAAAACTGTTGCTGGTATGAGGAACAATCCAGTGGCATCTTTCGTACTTGTGCGTTTTATCCTCTTCAGTTGACACATGAAACATGGTGTTTATGTTGAGCTAAAACGTGGTATTCTCTTGGAATTTTTTTATTAATGCTTCAATCAAGAAGTTGTTTCGTAGCTTCATATCTCCAATATGTTGGATATATATTGTTCATGCTCACAATCTCTGTGATCTGGTATTTTCTGTGATAGTTGTCACCATAAATTTCAATTATCCAACCTTAAACAGGGTTACTTTATTGCGATATGAATTCACGACCCAATTTCTTTGATGGTGTGATGCTGGTTCTCTTTTAAACGAACTACGTAGAGCTATCATCATCTACATAAATGTAGTAAGCCAATTTATTATAAGTATATTCAAGTGAGTGAGTAGGAATTTCAATTAAAAAAACATTTCAAATTATAATATAAATAAGTGGCACGAAGGGCGGTAGATATAAATGTAGTAAGCCAATTTATTATAAGTATATTCAAGTGAATGAGTAGGAATTTCAATAAAAAACACATTTCAAATTATAATGAGTTTCAATGTATTTGGTGGAAATAAATCTTCATAAATACCATTACTTAGCTTCACCGAATTGTTCAAATTGGTGAGTAGCCCCTTCTTCGAACTTACCTTATATTGCATATAAAATCACACTATACATTTAGCAATATCTTTATGCATGCAAGGTTATAGGAAACACCTTGAGAAAGGCCTTGTTGAGCGATAACAATAAATGTACGTTTTTTTAATTTTTAAAATATTAGAGACCAAATCATGGAAAAATACAAATTCTATTGCATGCTTCTGAATAGGAGTTTGAACTTTGGTGTAAAGCATTTACCACAAACTTTAGACTATGATTTTTAAGCAATGACAGTTACAAGAAGTAACAAGTAATGCAACAACCTATAAACAAGTAATCTCACATAGAAATATAAGTACCATGGCAACAAGTAATACATTGTTTCAAGTTTGAATGTTTCATAATTTCTTTAACTTTTAGCTTTAAACTATATACAATATCACAATAAAATATTTCTAAGAGGCAGGTATAAGCAGCCTTGCTGCTATTTCACTTGTTTTTATTTTGAAATTGGACGTGTTCTTTTCATATGTCCATCATTAAGCCATCACAAAAAATTGTATACAACATGCACAAAAATGATTTTATATATATATTCCACTTCTAGTAAGCCATAATTTGAATAAAGACCATGAAATACTTTGCTTTTAAATTTTTTTTTTGGTCAAGTGGGTTTGTTTAGGTTTTGTTAAATAGCAAGTGCGTCTTTTTAGGTTTTGTTAAATGCCACCTAACTCACTAATCCATGTAAAGTTTGCGGTTCTTTCTTCCCATCCACTACAAGGGATATGCATATTTTTATATTTTTTCTATAATACTTAGGTTAATTAGTTAAACATAGATGTTTGATGCATCTTTTTGTACATCGAAGTAGAGTTAAAAAAATGTTGTAAATTCCAAACTTAGTATCCATATATTAAAAAAAATGTTATAAATTCCAAGCACACAACTATTAGTGCTTAGCATCCATATATGAGTTCTTGGTATGTTGTTAGATTTGTCATGCATTCTTTATTACCTTTTTATTTATATTTTTAATGAATCTAAATTTAAAATTTAACTTATATTTTTTTAATCCACAACATCCCACATCCTACACCATTATAAGTACTATTGTGTTTATAACGTTTTTAATAATATATAGACGCATTGTTAACAATGCTTCCATTTATTACTAATGTTCTATTGAATGTAGAGATACAACATTGTTGGTGTCTACGTGCATAAGAAGCACACCATTAAGATTAAGGACGCGTAGGAAGGTGGCGAGGACACATAATAGGTGGTGTACCATGGATGTTGATATCATATCGTAATTATTGGTGTGGTATGATTATTTTTTTTAAAGTAAGAAGTAACTATATTAATATTGACAAAATATATAAAGGTATCAGTCTTGGTTTACATATCAAGTCTAGTTAAAAAGTCTTCTATAGTCTGAAAACTTGAAAACTAGCCTTTGTTGAGGAGAAAGCAGGCCATAAGAGGGATGTTATAGGACTCTTATACTATCTTACATTCTTAAAGTTCTAAAGCTATCTACGAAATAGGAAAAACATACTGGAACAAAACCATAAAACAAGAACTAAAAAGATTGTTACTCCTCAGCATGAGGAACCTAAGAGAAAGGAGGACTTGCAACATTTTGTTGAACTATAGTTGTAGGGGAATCGCCATGTGGTCTACTCTGTTTAGGGGAATTGACATGTGGTCAACTCGCTTTAGGGGAATCAACATTTGGTCAACTCACTTTAGGAGGTTGAAATGATCCTCCAAGTCTTCTTTCCACCTAAGTGATCATCGTAATGGGAAAAAATTATGCTCCTCCAAGGTTTCCATACATTAATCCAGCTGGTGGAAATCGTCATACTTTAGCAGCATTCCCAGGGCTACTGGCGTTTCGGTCTACTAGTACAACTCCAAGGTCCTATGAAATTGATAATTATAAGTTTTGGTGCAACCTAGATATGGAATGATCCCATTTTCATGTTGCTCAATAGTGTCATCCTCCTTGAAATCCCTGGCCAAGTTGACCTATGCTTCTGTGAGAAACATTCGGCAATAAATAATGAAAATGCATGATATAACAAAAATAACAGAACACAAAAGGAATTTATTAATCATAGGCCACTTCGAGGGGGAAACCTCCTTTGAGCAAGCTCAATACAAATAACTCATGGATGCCTTCATTTGCCTCAACACATATTTATATACTAAGTTTAAGCTAAGCAACAATTACTCCCCATGAATGTGGGATAATAAAACATACTCACGAGATGACTTACAAAGCATATGCGTCTAACAACAATATACTAACGAAGTAAAGAGAAGGGTTGACACAGGTTCCTAACATCCCCTCCCTCTTAGAAACGTTTTGTCCTCAAAGATTTAGATGTGGCAATTGTTGTTGAATCTGAAGGACTGGTTCCCATGTAGAATCCTCTAGTTGCATGGCGTGCCACTAGATTAATGCCTATGTGATGGATCGAGAGTGAAGCTTACGCATGCCCCTATTGAGGATATCCTCTAGCTCAAAAATGATGGATCCTTCATTATCCAGTTTTGGTAAGGTAGTTAGTGCTCTGATGTTGGTGCCAATAACTTTCTTAAGACAAGACACATGAAATACTGGGTGAAAACGAGAAGAAGGAGGAAGTTCCAATTTATAAGCAATGGACCCAATCTTCTTAAGAACCTTATATGGCCCATATAACTTTGGAGACAACTTTTGATGCCCTTTGAGTTTTAGGGAGGATTGCATGTAAGGTTGTAGATGAAGAAAAATCTTATCACCCATTTGAAAAGTGCACTCAAAACGATGTTGATCAGCTTATTGTTTCATTTGATTTCTTGTCATTTGAAGATTGTCCTGCAAAAAGTAAAGAATATGATCTCAGTTTCAAAGAATCGTGTCAACTACCTAAACTCGTGAACTGTTGGGGGTGTATGGAAGGAGCACTACTATGTTCCTAACCATAAATTGCTTCATATGGAGTCATTTTAGATGTAGTACAGTAGGAGGTATTGTACCACCATTCAACGAGAGGAAGCCACTTTTCCCACTACTGCTGTTGTTCAGAAGTGAACCAACAAAGATAAGTATCCAAACACTTGTTGATAACTTCAATCTGACCATGTGTTTGTGGGTGATACCCTGAACTCATCTTCATTTTGGTGGTTGTGTGGTGAAATAGTTAAGTCCAAAAATGACTTGTGAAAGTTGCATCGCGATTTAATACAATGGAAGAAGGGATTCCATGAAGACAAAAGATTTGGTCCATCAAAATTTCTGTGATTGAGGAAGCAATATATGGATGGTTGAGGGCACAAAAATGACTATATTTGGACACACAATCAACCCCAACCAATACCATTATATTCCCTCCATATTTAGGGATCCCTTCAATGAAATCCATTGAAATATATGTCCAAATCCATGTAGGGATGGGAAAGGGTTTGAGAAATCCTAGAAGGAGTATCATTTCACCCTTGTGGCACTAGAAGGCATCACATTCATCCACTATCTATTGAATTTCCCTTTCATTCCCTTCCAAAATAAGTTACATCGTTCCCACTAATACATTTTGAGGAACCCAGAGTGGCATGCTGATGGAGAAGCATGGAATTCATAGAAGACACCATGTTGAAGATTTGTGCTCTGGGGAAGCACCAAATGACCCTTGTATCTTAGAGAAGCAGCATCCCAAGAGAAATAATGTAGTACAACAGAAGGGTTATTGGCCAATCGTTGGATGATTTTAGATAATGAAGAGTAATTGACATAGTCTTGCTGAACATATTGCAACCAATTTGGAATAGGCATAGAAATATCTGAAAGAGAAACGTGGTCAACAAATGTGCGAGAGAGAGCATCCACCACAAGATTTCCCTTAGCCTTCTTGTAAGTGATCTCATAGTCATAACCCATGAGTTTGATAAACTATTTTTATTGTCTTGGGGATGAGACTCATTGTTCGAGGAAATATTTTAGACTTGGGTGACCAGTCTTGATGCAAACATGATTCCCTAATAGGCATGGTTGCCACTTCTATACTGCATGCAAAATCCCCATCATTTCCTTCTCATATGTATAGGAGGCTAAATTATTATTGGAAACGGATTTGTTTCTGAATGCAATGGTATGTTCATCTTGAAGGAGAACAACACCAAATCCATTGTCGAAAGCATCACTCTCAATAGTGAAGGGCTTGTAAAAATATGGCATAGCTAGAACAAGTGTGGTACACATAGCTTGTTTCAGTTTGTCAAATGCACACTCAACAACATGTGTCCATGTAAAATCATCCATTTTCAATAGAGTTGTTAATGGAAATTCAATATTCTTGTAATCCTCGACAAACTTGTGGTAGTATCTATTGTCCCAAAAAACCACATAGGCTCTTGAGTGTTTGAAGATGCAGCCAATTTTTCATGGAATCTTTTTTGGCAAGATCCATGTGAACCCCTTGTGCTGAAATAATATGCCCAAGATACTTTACTTCCTCTTTCCCAAAAACACATTTAGATTGTTTGGCATAGAGATGATGATCACAGAAAATTTGCAATACAAGTTCCAGATGTTGGAGATGCTTAGCCCATGTTTTACTATAGATGAGGATATCATCAAAGAAGATGAGAATGAAATTACGCAAGTAGGGCCGGAATATTTTATTCATCAACACCTAGAATGTGGAAGGAGAATTCATGAGGCCAAAGGGCATGACCAAAAACTCATAGTGGCCATCATGTGTGTTGAAATCCATTTTAGGGATACCATCCTCATGAACCCAAATTTGGTGATATCTAGAACGAAGATCCAACTAGTAGAAAAAATGAGCACCATGAAGCTCATCAATAAGCTCAACAACAACAGGAATTGGAAATTTATCCTTGATTGTGGTGTGATTAAGTGCTCGAAATTCAATGAAGAGGTTCCATGACCCATCTTTTTTTCAGACAAGAAGAACTTGTGAAGAAAAGGAAGTGGTACTAGGGCGAATAATACCTAGCTTCAGTAAGCCCCAAATGAGCATCTCAATCTTTTTATTTTGGTGAAACATGTAGCAATAGGGCCTGATGTTGGGAGGTACACTTCCAGGATAGAGCGAGATATGATGGTCCTATAGTATTGAAAGTGGCGATACCACTGGTTTAGTAAAGACACATTCATATGGATCCAAAATTTGTTATATATCCAAGGGACTAGTGGAGACCATTGATGATGGAATCTGAATGGAATGGAGTTGAGAGATGACACCATGTGAATTATTATTATGGATATTTTCCATGCGATGTGAACTGATGATTTTGAGAGACCCTTGTTGTAATCCCTTCAATGTGTGTTTTTCTCATTGACTGAAAACTACATCCAAAGTACAACAAAATACCATAAGATGGGTCCGAGTGTGCGTAACCATTGAGCGCCCAAAACAACATCACATCCACCTAAGGAAAAGGTAAACATGTTAGAGCACAAGTTATAATCTACAATAGATATACACACATTGCAACACTTCCCCTTACAAGGTAAGATGCTTCCATTGACAATCATGACTTCAAAGCTAGAGGAAGGATGGACAAAACAATCATCCTCTTTGGATATCTGAGGGTCAATGAGGTTATGAGTGCTACCATAATCAATGAGTATTGTAAGAGGGATATTCTTGAATAAACCCTTGACCCGCATGGTTTTTTGGGTAGTGATTCCAACAAATGCATGGAGAGATATCTCTGGGTAGTCATCCTGAGAAGGGAGGTCAATAGGGAGTTGTTGAATGGTGACCTGGTCATTTACTAGATTTTTCCAGCATCTTTACAAATTTCAGGTGGAGGAGGATAATCAACATCCAAGAGATAGATATTTTCTCAACACATCTATGTCCCTAAGTGAATTTCTCATCACAATTATAACAAATCCCTTTTTCTCTACATGCCCGCATCTCGACTTCATACAAATTCTTAATGAGAGTGGTTCCAGGAGCTGGTGTGATTGGAGGTATTTGGGAAACCATATTTTTGAATGGAACAAAAGTGGATTTGGAACGTTGTTGAGCTATGATCTTGTCCTCCACCAACTTATCCAACCTTAGGGCTTCCATCATTGTGTTGGGATAGAACATTTTAACCTCAAATTGGATTGCATCCTTTATACCACTAATAAAAAAACTCCTATAGAACGCATTAGAAAATCCTTCTGTGTGATTGGCCAGTTTCTCAAATTCTGTCTGGTACTCTCTCACAGTGCTAGTTTGGCGAAGTTTAGTGAGTGATCCTGTGAATTCATCAAAAGCACAAGGGCCAAATCATTGTAAAACGAGTTGGAAAAAATATGTCCATTTTGGCTCTTCATGATACTTGATGTACCAATGGAACCATTGAAGGTATTCATGTTCCAAATGAAAGGAAGAAAGGGGAACTTTGTTCACATAAAAAATGTTATGCAGATTGAAATATTGTTATCCCCTGTATATCCATCCTGTTGGATCATCACCATTGAAGCAAGGAAAATCAAGCTTCGTCCCATAAAAAATGTTGGAAGAAGAGAATCCAATGTCTACAGAAGACTCTGGCTATCGTCTATTGTTCATGGATGAAAGTTGAAGATGTAGGCCGACAATTTTTTCATCCAGATCTTAGAGTTTGGTCTTGAGGGAGGAAAGTTCGTCTTCCATTTGCTTGTTTTCTCCTATGCATGTGACAACCATAACCATGCGTTTTTTTTTGAGGGGAGTGAATGGGTAGAAAAACAAAAACATATTTTTTTTTGGAAAAGGAAAATTTGGAGTTGGGAAAAACTCTTATGGGTAATTTGGGTTTGGCTAGGTTTTGGACACTTTCTGAGAGACAGGGAACCAAAAAATGGGGATTTTAGAAGAGGGGTAAAAGAAAGGTAAAATTTTTCAAAGAGGGACAAGGAAGTAAAAATAGGAAATGAACATTGTAGCAAAATTTGAAGGTGATTGAGTGAGAATTGAAGAAGCTATGGGAAACCCTAAAAATATACAAATGTGGGATTTCTGGATTTGAAAGTGGAATTTGGGATAGGGTCCTCAAGGAGGGGTATATGTTGAATGGAATTGTAGGGGTTATAGTGAAATTTCAAGGGAAACGGAGATAAAGAAAAGAAGATATGGTGAAAAAACAGAAATTTATACCTTTTTTTTTCAGTGGAAGTAATGTGTGATGGTTTTGGACAGATGCAATCTGTTAATTATCAATTGGAAATAGATATGGACCCCAGGTATGTTCATCGTCCTAAAGGTTCAATGGATTCACTCAGCCACCAATGTTGTCTGGAGGCTTGTGTATTGGGGTTGTAACCCTCGCTCCATGACTAAGGTAAAACTGATAACTGCTTTGCCACAAACGACAACTCTTGGTTTACCTCACGGTTAGGAACTAGTCAATCAGATAGGGGGATTTTCAAATTTCACTAGAAATTCCTCTCAATGGCTAGCTACTTCAGGTTTCCTGTGGTACTCCTCACAATTAGTTTTAGGGATATGCCCTTGTACTTCCCATAGTTAAGCAGATAGGGTTTATTCCCTGATCCAGACTTGCAATTGAAATGAACAATACATATGCAAAGAAGAAGAACTACTGTAATAATCACAGCATTGAGAAGCCACTGCAAAAAAAAAAATTGGCAGGAATTCCACCCAACGAGCCTAAGAAGGTGCTCTAGTACTAGATGTGAGAAACCTTCGGTAGTACATAATGAAAATGCATGATATAACAGAAATAGAAGAACACAGAAGGAATTTATTGATCGCATGCCACTTTGAGGGGGGACAATCCTTTGAGAAAGAACAATACAGATAAATCGTGGATGCCTTCATTGGCCTCAACACGTACTTATATCTTAAGTCTAATCTAAAAAACTATTACTCCCCATGAATGTGGGATAATGCAATATACTCACAAGACAACTTACAAAGCATATGTGTCCAACAAAAATATACTAACGAAGTAAAGGGAAGGGTTAACACAGCTTCCTAACAACGTCTAATGCAAACATGGTCACTTGATATTCCTTGAGGATTTCAGCATGATAAAATTCCATGCCTTCCATAATAGATTTGACATCTCACATTGATCCCATAGGAGAGCAATAAGGTTTTCAACCACAGGGAATCATTATGTAGTGGACAAGAAGAGCCAAGGTGTTTGTCAACATGATACTTGAATTGGAATATAGATGTTGGAGAGAGTGAGGACATAAAAAGATAGACATGGCATTCCCTTCATGATTTAACTCCATGTGAACCATTATAACAATTCATTGCAGACGTACTAGGTTTGCATTACTAGTTTGGCCTATGGAATGCAACATTATGACCAGCTGTTTTCTCGACTTCTTGCTCGTGCGAGCCATTTAAACAACCCTCATCTAGATCCCACCATTATCTTGCTCGATCTCATGCTTATGGTGGCATATTATATCACTTACCCCCAAGATAGGAGGTCCTTCTACCTACCTTCTCAACCCATGAGCCATTCCCTCCACTGTGGAAACATAGGCCTCCTTACTGTTAAACACACCATTCGATAGGTGTGGTATGCTTATGTAAGGTCTAGCATCAACAATGTGGTAAGTATTATGACAAGTAATGACACGTTATATGTTTAACCATGCACTTACTATTTTCCACAAATATTTTTGCAAAAAAATATCATATTCAATTTTTAATAAATTAAAACGGAAACTTTGGGGTGTTTTTAAATAATAATAAAAAAATATATTATTTAAAAAAAATCATAAACACAAATATATTTTTAATTCGAATTAATGTAATTTGTGATAGTATTTTAAATAAAAAATTACAAATCATATTGTACAAAATATCTCACACCGTAATTATTGAAGAAGATGAGTATATACTAAATCCCATTCATCAATAAAATACCATAGATTGGAAGGCAATACTGCGGGTCAAAACCATCACAACTCCAAACCATTAAACAAGCCACCACATCCATGTTAGATTAATTAGATAAGATACTCAAATAGTGGCATACATTGATTCTTATTGTCTCCAAGATATTAAGGGCATGAGATTCTTCGCACACACACATGCATATAATGGAAACAAACATGTGTAGCAAAGTAAAACCAAATGTTGGAAGGGAGAACAATGTATAAATACATTCAACTAATTTTGGAAACCGTTTAAATTCTTCACACTTTGTGGTAACACAACTACTAGATTATAGTGAATACCCCTTGTAGGCCTTTAATGTTTTTTCATATGAGCCTTCATTTCATCCAAAAGGAGGGGGCTTAAACAATCCTTGGTTAATGACTAACAACATTGTTGTATCCAACGAGGTGACCAAGGACTAACAACATTAATGTTGTAAACAAGGTGAAGAAAATTTATAAAGGAACAATTCTATTCCTTGCAAACTAGATTAAATAATTCTTGGTAAGCACTAACAACATTAATGTTGAAGCCAATGAGGTGAGGTCATTTATAAAGGCACAAATCCATTACCAATCTATACCATGCAAACTATTTTTTACAAATTTATTTTCGATATTTATTCTACAATTCTCTAGAAAATTGGTAAATTTTCTCTTTCCTTTGTACATTCAATGGAGAATATTGAGATCATCAAACCAATAGTTTCATGTGTAAGATAAAAATTTACCACACTCTCATATGAAGGGGTTTTAGATATTGCTATTAGTAATGGTTCAAAGGAAAATTCACACACAAATTCTTTATTATCGAAATGTTCATTTTCTTTATTCAAGGTTAGACATGCAATGTCACATTGCCACATAATTCTATTGACTTTTTTTTCAAAACATTATGAAAGAAGAAGCTAGATCTCGTTTATTAGATATAACCCATTCTTTAATTTGTTGATTAAATGGTGGACTATATTTCATTTTGTAATATGGAGGATGTTGAGACAATATTTGAGGGGATATAGTTTTGGGGGCCATCTTACTTGCCACTAATATGGCTAATAGGATACCCATTTGGGTAATGAAGTTTTCCTTAGTATTAAGGATAGTGTATTTTTAAACAAAACTTAGTAGTAATTTGGAAAAATACTATTAACGTTGATGACTTGTTTAATAGGAATCGAAGTTGTACTATCACAAGGGTTTTATTGGATATTGATATGAGATATGGATTGGCAGAGAATGTGGACATTGAGGTTCAAAGGTAAATTCACTCACAAATTCCTCATTATCGAAATGCCCATTTTCATTAGTCGAGGTGACACATGCATGGTCACATTGCTACATAATTCTCTTAGCATTTTATCAAAAACTTTTGTAAGAAGGAAGTCTTTACCGTTTCCTTTAAAAAAATATAAAGTGATTACATAACCGGAGATGATTCTTTTATAGGTTGGTGCATAAAATAGTAAATGTTATATGGCTAACCTAGTCCATAATGTTGAGGATTTGAGCCCTTTGGTGGATTCAAATAGTTTTTTGAGGACAGTTGGGGAAAATACATCTTTACTTTTTCTATATCAATCAAACAAAGCTAATAATCCATTGGGTGCTCATCCACTTCCTATTACAAAGGAAATTGTGGGCATTACTATATTAGAGGATCCCTTTATATGGTGTGATAAATCACCCACATGTTCCAAAAGAACCTACCAAGGGGTTGTGCAATCTTTGGTAGTATATTTAATAGGGAAAAAATAACAAAAACAACTAAAAATAAACTAAACAAAAGATACCATTGAAATACATATAGAGATCACCAAGACATGTAGATAATCACATAATGGATTTACATTATCATGATAAATAATAGTAAAGAAATATGCACCTTGGCACTATGACGAGGCAATAAGGCCTTTGAAATTATCCAAAGGAATTTCCATTTGTCTCCTTTGAGACCTCTCAATCTCCATCTAATCGTCACAAAGTAGATCATCTCCTTAGTGGTGAAATAGAAAGTAGGTAATGGCCTAGGATTCTAGTTCAGGGAGAATTTTGGAAAAGTAATGACGTGAATATGATATAGAAATTGTGTGGAATAGTGACATTGAAGGGATTTTATAGGTACAATAGTGGTCAAGAGAAAGATCTATATCCAATGTGGATATTCTCCATTTCCTTAATTGCTCAGTGGAGAAATTAGGGTTTTGGAACCTAGGTCTGTAAGTAATTTTGGACCACATCAAGGTATGTGTCCACTTTTTTCCCCTTCATTAGGGAAGTGGGAAATAAAAAATTTCATTTTGAAAATCACTTTTTGGGACCAAGTCATGAATTTTTGGGGAAAACTTGTAAGTTAGGTCACCGCTTTTGATGGAAAACCAGTGACTCCTTCTAGACTAATTAATTCTATGCCCAACTTTCATTTTTTGGGAATTTGATCACTACCTTAGGTTATATGGATAGAATGAGGTGGAAAAATGCTACTATTTATTCCATGTGATGATGTATAAGGACAAAGAAGCTAATGAGATGGTAGGTGAGAAAATTTGGTTGTTAAAAGATTGATCCCTTATGCATGAGGTTAGGAGCTCATTGTATGGTCGACATACATCATAGGTATTTCTTACTTATAGGATACAAGGGGTGATGTTTGGACATAAGAAAAAAATAATAGTAGAGATGAATCTCCCTCTCAAGGGGTTACAAAGGGCCATACTTGCAGACAAAGTACTCAAACTAAATGAGGTGTATATAATCTCGTATATATCGTTGAGGATGGCATGCCCATGCTCATATCAATGTATCAATATAAACTAGGATATAGACCAAGATGGGAATAATAAATATATGGAGAACTGTTCGATACAATACATCATAAGGATTAAAGAGGGGCATTATTTGATATATAATCATGGTCCAACCATAAATTATTGGAAGAAAACATGTTAGAACAATGGAATCCCAATGGAATGCAGAATCACAGTAACTAACACCATACTAAAACTAGAGGGGCCAAATATCTACAAGGAGTGTATAGAAAAATAAATTCTCATATGTGTCTCAAATGAATGAATGACTAGATCAAAGATGTCCATGGAATTGCTGCTAAAACTATATACAACAAGAAGTATATGAATAGAGGGATTCAAAACACTGTCACCAATGTAACCCTGATACCACTAGAAAAATATGACTGGGTGGCTTTCAAAGAGACTCACAAAATGACTATATTCAAGGATATGCAGGGTCTTCAACCAAAGTATATGAGAGATCCATCAAACTATATGATTCTCAACAATGCAATGATGAGTTAAGTTGAGGACATGAGAAACAACCATTCTAATGGACATAGAGGTCTCCTCTTAATCGGTCTAAGGGATCCCAGCAATGATGGTTATGGGGACAAGGTACATGGTTCCTCCAAGATTATCCTCTAGAATATATGCCTTGATGTCAACAAAGGGAGACCCTCTACCAACAAGGCAATGAGTTTTCCTTGGAGGAAGCATGATATACAGATATAATATATGGGACTAAGACACCAATGGGGGATACAAGGGTCACTAAATGGGGGACTGAACATTCCTTTATTCAAAGTATGGATGCATTGTTGACTTGGTATAATATGTGAAAATTGTGATATCAAGGGAGGGACACAACATGGGTACTAGGAAATGAATGCAATGGGGGGACTCATGGAGGGAAAAAGGGATGGGGTACTGAGGTAGAATGATGTTAGTATGATTCCATGCGAGACTCATCATAAAATTCTCTATATAAAGTGGACCAAGGATGCTTCCATGAAATGAGATGATATACAATCTGTAGGATGCTAAGAAGCAATGTTATTAATGGCCTACTAGGTGTATGGACACCTCAAAGATAATTCTAAGGAGCATGGTCTTATGAGGGTTTCCTAGGTGTGTGAGCACATGAGAAGGAGTGTTCTAAAAATCACCATTATAGAATGGTGACCTAGGTGTGTGGACACTTGAGAGATAATAAGATGAGGCAAGGAGATAAGTGTCCAATGAATTATGAAGTGAATCAATGAGTGGATGACAGTAGATGGAAATAATGGTGTGGGGGGGGGGGGGTGTGGAATTGGTAGTAAAATCTTTAAGGGATGATGAATGGTGGAAATTTAATGTAACTTTCATAGTATGGATGGATAGGTGGGATCATGACAGTGTAAAACATCACAATTTGATAAGTCTAGGAGTCCATGGGTCGACCAATGAGCGATGATGGAAAATTAATATGGAGCTAAGTGTAACACCATAAACTAGAAGGACTCCTAATTCTATGAAAATAATAACAACATGGGTTCCCAATGGCACATGGGACTGAATGATGGCACCCATGTAAGGTAGGTTCTACTTCCAGGTAAGGGTGAATGCATAGGTGGTTGATTTGGGCCACTTACTTATACAAAAGGGGTCATACAGGCATAAATGAGACAAACAAGGTCGATGCATATGATGTTTTGTAGAGAGGAGTCACCTATAAGCTAGGTTGAGAAATATGGCCATAACGAGTGGTTGTATGCTAAAACAAGAGGGTCCTGTCACAACATGATCCTATACACATGGAAATGATACCCAAGTGTGAAATTGTGTCTAGAAAGGAAACCAAATGTTTAAGTAAAATGTGACCTTGGGAAGTGGCCAAGATCACATGTGTAAAAATTTGAGTAGGTAGGGTGAAGAGATTGGATTGCATAGATAGTTCAGGGGGACTCATATTTGTTGATGCAACTATAATGACATATGGGGATGTTGAGGAAGTATCGTTATCGAACAAGAGATAATAGATGGATATTTTCTCATAGGAGGATGATGTAGGAGGAGGAACTTCCTCTATGGTAGTGACTTGTGATTCTAGTGAAAATCAGGAAAATCAACTAAGATGGACCAAAATTTAGGGATATCAGTACTATGTTGCAAATAGTGTCCATAGATTCTACACAATGCCTAGGGATGGTTGGTGCACAATGCCTTGTTGCATTGTTTGTAGTATTAGGGAGGGTGATGTGAACAATGGGAGTATTTGCATTAGTCTTCTCCTTAGTCATGTGGAGGTGAGTGCACAAGACAAGAAACTCTGAACACTAATGGGTGGCATGACCCAATATACCAAACACAATGTAAGTAACACATGCTCGTGATATGATAGAGGGAGGAGGGTTTGCAACTGGATTTCAGATTAGAATATGGTTCTTCATTCTTATATTTTCCCCCAAATTTATTTTTGGTATAAGGTTGGGAAGTAAGTGTGATTTCCTTTGTTAATTAGCATGGGTGGTGGTGCAATGGAAGTACTGACCATATGCACAAGTGTTAAAACAACCTAAGAAGTGGCAGAGGGGTTTGGTGGAGTAAGGCACTTAACAAGTAGACATAATTCCATTCTCAAAATGTTAAGAGTAGCCATCAAGGGAATTACTATAGTCCAAAGAGGGGGGAAGAGGAATGCAACTTGATGTTTAGCCAATCCCACCTACAATGGGTTGGGACAAGGTAACGATTGAGGGTGGACAGATAGGTATCAAAGGAGAAAATTCACAACTTTGATATCTCCACCTTCAATGGTGGAAAAGGTATATCCTTGCAAGACACTACAAGAGAGGAATCTTTGTAATATTCTACTACTGACACTCACGAATGATGGAACTGAAATACTACCAAATTTATTGTCATCCATTGTTAAGACATGATATGGATAATGAATATCCTTGGGATCACAGTAATTTGATTGATTAAGATTCACAATCTTCCCTTCATAGCAGACGTAATAATTCTTAACATCGTAGAGGCGATCACTTGCATAACATACATGTAGTTATGCCCAAAGAGGAGGTTGTAATCTGATTCGGAATTTCCAACTTTGATGTCAATCAAGATCATTTTCCCATCCAATTGGATGGGGATGTTTTGTAGAAGACCATGTGGTTGAGATGCATGGCTATCATACGTGCGTAATGTCGTAAGGGACGACACAAGCTTTGGGGAACCTAACTTTTGACAAACGTGACTAGACAAGATGCAAGTAGAGGCATCTTCAACGATAATGCGATAGTGAAAACCAGGTTCTTTATAGTTACCATAGTTCAAAAAAATACCAAAAAGGGCATCTAAGGCTCCACTTGATCAATATCAAATGACATAAGGTGAGCATTAAAAGGACCAATTGCACCTAAGGTAGACAATAATGCTTCACACTGCATATGATAGTTCTGAAGAACCTTTAACATAGATATGGCAATAGGAGACTACACTGAGTCATCCACAATGCTATAGCTAGGATTAACACTGACATTGGGATTATTTTCTATATGGTGCAAGGGAATCTTGGCTCTCCTAGGAATACCATCCACAAAAGGATGGGGTAGGTGCAAAGGTTCTTCAACTTGTGGGAATTATTTCCCTCTATTGGTATCATAGGTATCAATGATTGAACAATATTGGTTACGTTGTGTCTAGAGGTTGATGTTAATGAACATCATAAGAATATGTTGGGAAGAAGAATAATGAGGATCACTGGAAGACAATGGTAGAGAAGGATAAGGAACTAGAGATTATGTTGTGACCACCCATTGTGATGGGAAGGGGTTTTGCATGAATAGTGGTTGAAATTGGGTTAGATGAGCAGGTTTCATATTAGGTTTCCTTTGTGGTGTATTATCCGTTTCACATTGGTGGGCCTCATCCCAAAATTGGTGAGCCTTAGCCAAATGGAGAAAATGGTGAGTGTATTGTCTACAAATAGTACAAAAGGAACACATATGATTGGTAATAAATTGGGGGTTCTTAATTTGTTTGATCGCTTTAATTGGATTCTAATTTGTGAGGTTCGAGTTACTTCCATTTTTGTCTCAACTACACATGTTGGTCATTGGGCATAGATTGGGAAGGCATTTCTCTACTGAGCATATACTTTCCCATGAGGAAAAGGGGGAGTCGTAGGGTGTGGTTGCACTAAAGGGAATAACAATGCACCGATAAACTAATAATAAGGGTTCATGGTTGGAGGATCCACATAGACGATAGAAGCACCTCCACATATGGCACCACGACATAAGGGCCCATGAACATGGGGGGATATAGGGGGATACAAGTAGGAGGTATCATTGTTGCATGTGAGGATGAACAAGAGGGGTCAGTGGGATAATATACGATGTAGGTGTAAGGCCCTAATGATGTTTCTTAATACTTGGGGGATTACCATATGAGTAACCACTCAAAAGGGGATGTCATGGGTTTGGATGGGACACAACATAATTGATAACACCATACACATAATGGGATTCCCCTAAAGGACCTTTTCAGGTGGATTCACTTCTAGGGGCATCAAGAATGATCATATATAGATAACCTGACTTTTCATAAATAAGATCGTATTTTTGAGCCTTAGGGATAGATTCTTCTTCAATTTGAGTCCATTTCAAGGATATGTCGTTGGCTATAGTGGAGATAGAGATTTAATAAACCAATATAAGAATATCATTGAGCTTGTTCTTACAAAGACTCCTACATTGATGTCAGTCATGGATATGATCAGTAATATCAATGTAATGTTTTATTATTATGTATTCATTACAAATTTTATTTTATTTTAAAACACCAAACAAATGAAAAGGAAAAGATATCATATCATATTTATATTTGACTTTTGTGCCAAAGAGGGGATTTCTACAACCAAAGTGAGTTAGATGTTTGACATGTGTCATGCTGCATCTCATTTGTCGGCTCTAAAAAATTATTTCACCTGTTATTAGACAAACTACACAAGCATGTGTCAACGAGGAGTATAAATTCGAAAAATATTTCCCCAATAAAACTACACAATTATTTTATTATCGACCAATTTGTTTTATCTGTTTATATTAGAAGGGAAGTCAAACTATAAAACATATTTAACTCGCAAAAATTTCTATAACCATGATTTTGTCCTTCAAAATTTTAGCAATGAGAAACAAGAGATTCTCTTCATACAACCGTGAATTATGTGGTATAGGTTGAAATAGTAACCCTTTATGGTTTAAACGGGTTGCTTCATTGTTTGTTACCAAAAACAAGAAAATAAAATGAATAGACATTGATTTATGGTATAATTATGCAATTATGTGTATGCCCTTTTCCTAGGTCGCTTTCTATTTTGAGAACCGTTCACTAGTTTGTTTTCTCCTTATGGATAATCATCAATCTATGCAAGGAATAATTTATTGTTCGAGTTTTCTGAAAATTCAGAGGTACCAAGAAATGGTAAAGGCTATATTTAAATAGAGAAGTCAATTTTTTTTGTCCTAAGAAAACATCAATATGTCAATTGTTATCAGTCCTCTCTTTAACTAACGAAAAATTATATATGTGGTAGAAACATTTCAAGAGAATAGATTTTCATTCTTATCCAAATTTATTTTGTAAGGCTCTAAAATAAATCATATTAAAAAGATAAAACTATACAGAGCCAAGTCACCAGAGGATTGAATTTCAGTAGTGTTGTGCAAGACCCCCAAAAAACCATAGACTATATGAATCTAAATAGAGACCCCCCAAAAAACATAATGTCTAAATCCAAACAGATACCTCATGCTAATCAGAACCAGATAAACAAAGGGTTTCCTAAAGAAGACTAGACTGCAACCATTCCCCCATAGGTCATGGGCTATGACCATATTACTCAAAAACATGACAACATTTAAACTTCTGATTCTAGTCTGAAGTCACGACCATCTAATTGACATTAAAAAGGGGGGGGGGAAGNTAAGGGCATGTTAAACATCTTACTAGTGAGATATTGAGCAAGAGATTTGAAATCTCATCATGTTGGAGCTGAGTAATATCCAACATGGTATATGAAGCGAATAATTATTCGCTCATACATTATTATTCACTAGAACACCTAGAATATTCGAAAAGCCATAAGGCAAGTATATATTAATGATAGGATGAAAGATGATTACAATGGTTGATAACCCGCCTATTAAATAAGGCTTGGGAATTGTAAATGAAAGGTCATGTCCTTTCATATTAAGTATAATTAATTATGATTATTATTAATTATTTAATTATTATATTAGTTTTATGTTCGTTACATTTCCTTCCCCTTAAGGGAATCTTTGTCCTCAAATATGTATTAACATTAATGTCTGATTTACTTTAATCTGTCGTCTCGAGGTTCTTTTCCTTTTTGTATTTGTGACATTTGAGGAAATGAGCCGATACAAATTACCGATCCCCCAAGAGAATTGTTGCATCGTATCTACTGTGGTCCATCCCAGATCTATTTTTATCGAAGCTCTGAGATATTTTTGTGGGATGATTTGTCTCAATTGTTGCTTAGTATGTAGATATTTTCGCATGTCCACATAAGTCTTATGTGAATATTCATTTTGACCATGTCGTTGGTCAAAATGACGATTATAATTAGGATGTCTATAAGGTGTAGGTGTTGTTTGTTTTTCTTTCTTTTGGACTGCAGGGAGGACTGTCTTCACTTCCTCAATTTAATTTTAGGATGCATTTGATTTGTGCTTCTTGGTTCTCCAGTTGATTGTTGTGATTCTAAATCTTTTTTATTCTTTCATCTTGCGACTTTTTTTCAATTTCTAACTCCTTGATTTGATTATGTAGTTCCTGATTACGATTATTTAGACATTGGTTTTCTTCTTGCTTTTCCAGTATTTTTCCTTCGAGCTCTTCATAGGAGTGTTCCCTCTTTCTATTGTTTTTCAATTTTTTTATTTTTGTAATCAATGTTTTGTTATGATTTCTTAATCCGAAAATTTCTTCAGAATTGTTGGATACTGTTTTATAACTCTTTGCGATCTCTAGCTCATGTTCCTTTTTAGAGACGCTATTTTGTTGTTGAAGAACTTCTATCTGTTGTCGATACTGGTCGACCATTGATTCTTGATCTCTTAATTTATGTCGTATGTGCTTTGCTTTAGTTCTTCATCTTTGTCGTTAACGATTTGGTTCAAGCGTATATTTCTTCTTCATAATCACTTATTTATTTCTTTATATCTTGATTTTTTTCTCTCTGATTTAACTCACTTTCATGTTTTAACTTCTCAATTTGGGCACACAATTTTTCTATATGATTTTTCTAGTCAAATTTTTTTTGTTCATTGTGCTCTTTTTGCATCTTATGCAATTTAATCAATACTTCTGATTTCATATTCAAGTCTTGTAACTCTTCATTGTCTATTCGATAATGTTTTAACTTGGCTTCTAATTTCTCTATTTGTAGTCGTAAACTAGATTCCATGATCTCTGATTTCTTCCACACTAGATGATGATGGTCTTCGATTTTTATTTATTTTTTTCCTTTGAAAATTTCTTCAACAATAATTGTTCTTCTTCGTTAGGTTAAATAACCTTTTTTTTCAACAATAATTGTTATAATACTTTTATTTTTTATTTTTTATATATAATAATAATTAATTATTATATAATAATGTTTTTATTATTATTTAATATACTAACAATTTAAAATAATATAATATATTATAAGTTATTATAATATATATATATATATATATTATATTATATAACATTTTTTTTTGTGTGTAGGTCGTGGAACATGGAGTGCATGGAGGAGCAGTCGCAAGGGTGGATGAGGTGGTGGATGGAGGAGGAGGCAAAGGGTGTGGCGGATGTGGTGGATGGGGAGGTGGCGAATGATGTGGTGGATGGAGGAGGTGGCGAGGGATTGTAGAGGGAGCAGCGAGGAGGTGGCTATGGGAAGGAAAGCGTGAGGAGGTCGACGACAAGGGAGTTGGAGAAGGAGGAAGAAGGCGCAGGGAGGAGGGGGATGTGTTGGCGTATGAAGGGGTGGTAGGAGGTGAACTACGTGGTGGAAGTTAGATAAGAGAGCGACGACAGAAAGATGTGGGAGTAGGAATGTGCAGGAAGGTGTGGGGAGATGGAGGGCGATGACACAGGGATGGAGTAGAAAGGGTGGATGGCGTAGCAAGCGGAGGAGCATGAACGCGTGGAGGAGCTGGAGGCGGTTGGGGATGGGGGAAGACTGTAGCAGCGATGGAAGAGCGTGGAGATGGAAGAGGAGTAGCAGTGATGGGAGAGTGTGGAGTGGAGCAGAGTGGATTGCAGGGCAGCCGAAATAGTGGCGTGGGGAATATGGTGGGATTGGATGGACGAAGATGAAGCTTGAGAGGGTCGGCAGGTGAGTGAGGAGAAGAGAGCTTGAGCTAGTGGAGATGGAGTTGAGGAACAACCGGGTGATTTTTGAATATTCTTCCTTCAATTGAAATGGCTAAAAGCCAAGATTAGTCAAAGACCAAGTGCACAGAGAAACTCTGAAGTGGGTGGCCAAGGGCCGAGAGGCTCTGATACCACATGAAGCGAATAATTATTCACTCATACAATATTATTCACCAGAACACTTGGAATATTCGATAATCCATAAGGCAAGTATATATTAATGATAGGATGAAAGATGATTACAATGGTTGATAACCCCCCTATTAAATAAGTCTTGGGAATTGTAAATGAAAGGTCATGTCCTTTCATCTTAAGTATAATTAATTATGTTTATTATTAATTATTTAATTATTATATTAGTTTTATGTTCGTTACAGTATGTTCCACATTGAACAAATGGTCGACCAAGGAGAGCTCATCATCTTCTTGCTTAAGATGCCCCTAAATGCAATCGTCCATGGTCATGGACATTAAATCTTTAACAGTCTAGTAGAACCCCAGAGTCTTCATATGACAGGTTGGAGCAACCGTATCCAGTTGGACCCTTAATAGTCGAATTTGACTTTCATGTTTAATAGTAAAATATGAATAATATATCAGCTGATGATATTACAATGGTGTCTTGGCCTTAAATATGGCTTGGACACTTGATGATGAGGAGATGCCTACTTTCATAATAACTTAATTAACCTAACTATTAATTATTTAATTATTATCTTATTTTACGTTCGTTACATTGCCACTCCATTTAAGGGAGCTTTGTCCTCAAAGCTTGGGTATTTCCTAATGTCATCCTTCATTCTCAATTGGTGTCGGTATTAGAATCGAATGAGATTTCTGGTGCAGAGACTTGCACTTCCTTTCCATTGATGATTCTGCAATGTATTGTCTGATTGTTCCTACATTTATGGTCAGGGGTCTAGTCATCACCGCATCGACGACATATGTTTTTCTTCATTTTTGTATTTTCAGAGTAACTGTTAGATGACTTCAACCTATTTTCCATTTCATGGGCATGTGATTGAGGTTTGTGAAATTGATGTTCAGGTGACCAAGTATCTTCACTAAACCTACATTGTGTCTATTTTTCTTGTCAATAATGGTTATCACCTCTTGATCTTATTCCTTCCTATTTGTGTTCTGCAAATTTGGCTTTATAACTTGCTACTTCTACATTAGGTATGTCATGTAACTTTAACTCTTTTTGGAGGTATGGTTTAAGAACTCCTAGATATGTTTCGAGTCTTTGTTTGTCAGACAACCCAAATACTCGTGTCGATAAGGATTCCCACTGATGTGTGAATTCTTCAACGCTTCCAACCTGTTGTAGTCTGGTAAGTTTACTGATAAATTCATCTTCTTTGATTCCTTGGAAACTATTAAAAAAATAATTTTTGAACAAGTTCTAGGTGTAGGAAAAATTGTCTCTCTTCCACCATAAGTACCAATTATAGGCATGCCCTTCCATATGCATTGACGCATATTTCACCTTCTCCTTATCCGATTGAATATTGTAAATGTCGACGTATTCTTCCACCTTGTTTAGCCAAGCAACGCATTGGTCTTCACTTCCATTGTATTTTGACAACTCTATTTTTTCCTTAGATGGGTACACTTTGTAAGGATGATGTTTGTTTCCTTTTTCTTTACGGTTTGAAGGTGGCTCGGAACTACTAAACGATGCAAGTGACATATTTGAACTGCTTTGTTGTTGGTGGTAGTGAATTTTAATCTTTTTATTCTCTACTATATTACTAATAGCTTATATTTTGTTGTTTAATCATGCCTCCATATCTGGGAGTATTTTTGTTTCTATCTCTTGTTCAAGCGTCGCATTGTTAATATTTCTTTCTTTTTGCAAATCTTCTTGATTCTTTGCGAGTGTTTCTTGGGTGGAAACATGAAATGAGGACTCTAACATGGCTGGACCGCTGACTTGGTCCATACTAGGTATGAGCCTTTGTAACATCTCAATTAATGTATTATGGTTCTACGTCATGGTGCTCAAGTTTTGTGTTAAGATGTTTATGTTTTGAGTCATGGTACTCATCTTGTCATCCAAGTATTTTTTTTTTGTTTAGGATGTCAAAATTTTCATCCAGCCTTCTTTTTAGTACCAAAACAAACTCATCTTTGACTACTGTATTGTTATTTTTCATCTCTTCCTTCAAGCTTTTTTGGTTAGCGACAAGGGACTATGATGTCCTTCTCCATTTTTTCGATTTGCTCTTTCAGTTCTGCATGGCCTTGGAACTTGTATGCAGATGTGTGTATTTCGACGCTATTTTGGCTTATGAAGGTGAAAATTTTATTTTTACAAAGGATAGTGAGATTTTAAGGATAATAATTAATGATTATATTAATTATTATATAATAAAATCTTTATTTTATTATTTAATATAACAAAAGAAAAAATTGAATTATTATAAATATATTATAATAATTCAAGTCAAAGCAAAACATGGGTTGAAGTTGGAAAGAAAAACCATGTGTTGGTTTTATTTATCTTTTCTTTTTTTACTTTCTTTTTCCTTCTTTTGTTTTTTTACTTTTTTTTTATTTTAACTTTTCTTTTTAACTTTTTTCTTTCTTTTCTTTACTTTTTTTTTATGTTTTTTCTTTTTTCTTTTTTTCTTTTTTGGACAATGTACTATATTTTAGGGAAACCCTAAAACTAAATTTACACAAAGTGTAAATATGGCCAGGGGTCATATAGCTTGTATATCACTTGGAGCAACCGTATCAGGTTGGATCCTTAATAATCGAATCCGACTTTCATGTTTAATAGTAAAATATGAATAATATATTAGATGATGATATTACAATGGTGTCTTGGCCTTAAATATGGCTTGGACACTTCATGATGAGGAGACACTTCCTTTCATAATAACTTAATTAACCTAACTATTAATTATTTAATTATTATCTTATTTTATGTTCGTTACATGGGTTTCCCTAGTGCACGCGCAAAACCCCTTGTCCTCCACAAGCTCGCTGAATTCTACTTCCAAATTCTCCATGTGCGACCGCCCTTGCTTATTTTTAAGTCTATTTTCTAGTGAGTAGTGGGGGCATGGGTTGATGTCGAAACCTCAAGCTAGAATAAATACTGAATCTGTTAATCTCTCTCTGTGCATGCTGCATCTGCATGTGATGTGGCCCATTCATTATCTTCTGAGGACTAACCTTCTTAATAACCATGGTGTTTCACAGAATATAATAGACCAAAGAGAATTCTTTTGAAAGATGAGTGCAAGAACCTCTACTTTTTTCTGATTGTAGATTCCAATTGCGAACCGAATTTATGTCGATGCCACCCTTTCCTCTGTGACGACACAAAGGAATTGCTTGATCCATATATGATATTACCATTGTATTGGATCTCCGTTACTCTTCGAACATGCGAGGATTCCTCCATGCATACAAATCATCCAAAGAAATTTCCTGATTGATGAGCCTTCATACCAGTGATCATGCCAGGAATTAAGAACCTAAGTGGAGACTAATGGTATCGTTCCATGCATTTGGATACATGGTACAACCTTTTTGTCATTACAACCGATATACACGTGGGGTGGGGCCCCCATCTTGATAGCACATGTCGTGGGGGGAATTCTTATCCAACTTAATCATAGGTATTTAAAAAAAAAAATATAGAGGTCTTTATGTAATATAAACATTTTCAAGAGGCATTTACTTAAAGTATGTCAAATGTACACTGTGGAAAAACATTATTGAGAGATCTTTTTGTACTTTTGTAAATACAAAGTTAAATAACAAGCATATTTATACCACAACCAATCAATCATTTTAAGAGTCAAATAATTTATTTTTCTAAATATATCTTCTATACTACCAGCATAGATCCATTTTAACTACTCTAACAATCCATCTTAACTCTAGCTCTGACAATTGCACTTGGATGGATTTGATCCCTCTCGGTTCTGAGTAGAGACAAAGTTAAGATGGATCTATGCGGGTAGATATTTTAGGTTTCCTTAAAATATTTTAGTTCAAAATTAATGTGTATTATAAATTATGGTGCCACAAAACATCTTTAAAATCTATTAAAATGGATGGAATGATAAATGTTAAAGTAGTTACAATAATATGTTTAATATGAGCTCAAGATATAACTTATAGAAATAGATATCAGATAAGAAAAATAACACTCCATCCCATAACATATTTCCAAGGCCGTCATAGCCTGAACAAAAGCACAAGGGTGGGGTTGATAGTAGGATCTAGATATTAGAGTGATTGGCCTACCTCCATAGCACATATTTACTGTGCAAACAAATTGATATAGAAGAAATGGAAGGAACAAATATATTGAGCAATCTTAGACTGGGAAACATATACAAGTTGAGCATTGATTCAAGTTCATGAAGTCTCGTAGCTCTAATATTAGGGGTTTAGAAAATATTAAAGAGGCATTATGTCTTAGCATTGATTCATTCAGTATGCACATGGATTCAAGAATTGCACATGTTTGTTTTGCTAGCCATAGGAAAAATTGGACTTCATCTCCGAGAAAATATCACAAGTATATATTTGAATCCCAAATATGTTTGAGAAGATCCACTGAGAAGGACTTGGGACCCATCTCTGAAGAGATAAGTTCCTTGCAGAGATGATTTTAGGGGCGAATTTTATGGGTTTTTGAAAATTTAGCGGGTGAAATTTTTTATATTAAACATATTTTTTTCATTAATAAAGTTTATCCCACAATTTATTTACCAAAAAAACATTGCAAAGGAGGTTATCCCAATCATATTTCATAAGGAAATCTGGTAAAAATGGCTTTCGCCCTCTCGAAAATTCCTTCAATATTGCATTCACCCTAATTTTTTTAGGGAATGGTGGTTGTTGGGGACAATTTCTCCCTGTCTTGTTCCTTGAAATCCACGATGGATTTGAGTTCGCCCCCAATTTAGGGATTGAATTAGTTTTATAGTTATATTCTCCCTTTTTTTTTGTTTGAAGCATGTTTTAACCATTATATATATGTTATTTCTATTTCTAGGTTGCAATTCATAATCACGAGTCACTTGTGATCCCTCATCCCTTGTTTAACAAGGTGGAAAGTACCATTTTCTGGGTTTTTATCAGATATTTGAGATCCTAAAGGACGGTACTGCTTGAGGATGGAACTAGTTTTTTATCAGATATATGATATTTACGGCTTGAGGTCAATGTTCATTTCTAGTTTGTTTTGATAGGTCGGATTGAATCTCTTTAGTAACCTTGATCAAGTAGCAGAAACATTCCTGGGGTGTGCTCAACTTCAAAACTAAGGAATGGTTACTATTTCTTGAGGCCTAAATACTAGCAAGACTTCATTCTTCCATCATTGTTAATCCCTTTTGAAAGTTTTCTCATGCCCAGGCCCCAGACCTCTTAATCATGGAGTTTAGAAACTGTATGGTGCTTGAAAATTATATGATTTCATTTTGGAATGAACATATATCTCTTATATGAGGCCAATTTTCTAGCCTAGGTACCATGTACTTGCTAGAAGAGAGGCCTAGTTACTATTACAAAGTATGGAGATTGAGGGTTTGTTGCTGCCCATATTTGTTCCTTATGTTACCAACCTCTGTTCTCACCCATGAAACTAGCATAGTGGTTCTAAAAAAATTCTTTTCATTGCCCCAAATATTTTTTTTTTTCTATAGGAGTGTCTTGACAGGTCTGCAATTCATGTCTTAATAGTTGTAGGGATGTTGTTGATGACTTTGACTGCCCTTGATAGCATAAATTTATGGTTGATACACTGCCAAATATCTTCTTGTTAATTTGTTTCTGATTTGATAATTTATGTTCTATACATGGCACCATACTATTTGTAAGAGACAATTGTTGCATCCTCAAACTAACATTTATTAATACTAATTTTAGATTACGATGGCTTATTTCTTGTGGGTGGAGGATAAATAGTTTCATTTTGTTTTTTTGAAGAAGTTTTTGTTAAAATTATTTTTGTAACTTGTAACAGAAGATGGGAAATCTTCACTTGACAAACAAAATCAGTTAACTATTATAAGAGTGAGATAGCCATTGATTCCCATTCTTTTCATGGTCGTGTTGCTTGGATTATTTTCATTGACCATGCTTTGTAATGTTTCCTTTTCCCAAGAAGACACAAATGTGAATTATCTCAGCTATAGACACTGTTATCGATTCATAATGTTGATGGATAGTTTTTGGTTTACTAGCGGAAAATAAATTCCTGAGTGCTTCATGTGACCTTTATTACCGATGTTATCAACAAAGACACTGGAACTTTATACATGCAATTTGCAAGTCCATTTTTATATTTAAAACATCTTAAATGTGTTGAAGATGGGTATTTTCATTTCAAGTTTTTTTTTCTTGTTTACTATGCATTACCATACATCTTAACTTTGCAAAGAATCTTGTGGTGAAATTGGACTGTCTTTTTGTGAGCCTATGTAATCTATGGAAAGTTCACTAAGAATGGAATATTCTGTCAACTTCTTTTCCTTTCTATGAATTTTTGAGTTTTTGTGAGATATAAAAAATTTCGCTGACCTTGGGGCATATTAGATATCAAAGCATCAAATTCTATAGGAATATTCTCTAGAACCTAGAACAAGGTTGAAATTAGATCATCTATGGCTCTGCTAAATTCATTTGAAATTCCACTGTCTCCAAGTTTTCCTCTATGGGATTCTTGCAACCACTCATTCAATAAAGGAAACCCACCAAGTTGAACAAATATGTTTAGACAATCATGCATTACTGTAGCAGTAATCACAACTGGAAGGGTGGTCCTAGATGCCACCTTCTTTAGCTTCCTAGAACTTTTGTTAAGAGAGCTATATGATCATTTGTCTATTATGCCTATTTTGCTAAAGAGGCCTCCCAGTATTGACATTTCAGATTTAGTAGTGGATATCATGCGTGAAGACTCTAATGTGGAGCTTGAGCACCATGACACATTAATGAGCAGTCATGATTATGTTCTTTCAAGTTTTTCCCCAGAATGTGTGGACGCAGTTTCACAAATAGTGAGTTTAATATTTTCAAACTTTTCTCATTTTAGGTCTTATTTTAGCATGGAACAATTTGCTTGAATCATGATTGCTAGGGCAATAGATTCCAAAGATAAATTAGCTTTCTCTTTGGTGGTTTAGTTTTTTTTGAATATTATTAATTTTTTAGTGACATTGTTTTGTCTTAAAACATCTATTCTTGCTTCTCTATCACATATTTCTTCAATTTTTTCATGCAACTCTTGTCTTAAGGTGTTAAATTATGTATTTTTTCTTTCGATTTCATTTAATAACACCAGAAGCCTTATCTTTTTAAGTCTCTTCAAGCCAAATGGCTTCCATAAAGGAGTCTATAGAGTGGAATGTTGGTTTCCATTTCTCCACATGAGGTTAGGGATAGGGATAAGTCATGCCTAACTTGATTCTTTGCTTCCTTTTCATTCATAGGTTTCCCTGGTTTGTTGATTATGCTACCCAGTATTGTTAGGAAGTCAAAAACAAATTTGAAATTGATTTATAAACCCCAGGAATGCCCATATTGATGTTGTTGTTATGACCTTTAAACCACCCAAAATTGAGATTTGCTTTGTTTTATTACTATTTGGGGGTTAAAACCGTGTTTCATCATGCACAAAATTGCCTAGCAGTGTTGCTATAGGGAATTAGACTGCTCAAAATTCCCTTTCTCAATGTATTGGATGCATGGTCCCACCCAAAATATTCCCAGATCTAAGGAAAATGAAGATTTACTGTTCCTATTTCAAGATAACACCACAACATGCCCATATTTGGATAAAATACTAAGTTTAGTATGACCAATAAGAGAATGTAAATAAATAGAAGAAAAAGAAAAAGTCTCAAGCCAAAAACATATAATTGTAAAAATATATCATTGTTATCTTTCAAAGTCTAAACCTATGATAATCAAAATAGAAAACCTAAAGAGTAAAATAATTTAGGTTTAACATTAAAACTTAGACATATAAGGTGCATTTTAGGGTTTATTGAGGTTGTCTTGAAGGTGAAATTCCTAATCAAATTAAAACCAACATCATACCCATAAGTTGGAACAATAGTTTGAATACATTCCTTAGATAATCACATTAACAAAATGTAGATTATTGGTAGCAATTTTCATCAGCAACAGTTTATGGCATCCTTTGGAGTGAACATAGAAACATTCTATGGAAACCTTGCTCTTCCACACATATTTTAACCCATCCACAAAGGTTGTATGGACATATTTGTTTGACTGTGGTGGATGAAATTCCCAGTGGTTGTGATTAGCAGCATGCACCTAACACATTGGCAGGTTTGAAACCCTAGTCTCCATAGCAGGCTTTGGCATATTGTATATTTTTCAAAAGGCCAATATGAAGTGATTCACAACTATATATGTGACCATTATTTGTGCCTATAATAGCTGTATAAATAAATGGAAGCCAAACAAGGCCCTCTTTCAAGGTCAAAAAATCCACATACTCCATGAAGCATCATCACCAGGGAATCATCAATGATCATCTGGGATGTAGCGCTTAGGACCAAATCATTCAATCTCTATCACATACACTCCCTTGATGATATTTTGATGAAGGTGGTTACCCAAACAAAATGGGAGATAAAACATTTGATTAAACTTGTCACAATTGAAACATAGTCCAAGTTGCAAAAATCCTTTTGTTATATATATTGCCTGAATATTAGGGATTGGTGATCATCAATGAAAGTTGGCTCTAGCCAGCCATGCTATGAGTACATTTACAAATGAGAATGTCCATTTATTCAACATTTTTTGCAACAATTTCCTCCATAATACTTTTGGGATATAACATTAGCCTATGTTTAAACATTCGATTTTTTTTATAGGTGTCAACCAATGTCGCATTTGTGATGAATCTGTGTTGGATTTAAGTTTTGAGTGAAACCATTCGAAGAATCTACAATGATGCATAGTTACATGCCTTTCTATTCACATGTCATCCATGTTCTAGAAAAAGGTTGACTATGGTGAGATCAAATGCCTGTTGCAGTCGCAGTGAGGGAATTTTAAATTGTATCATAGACAATATTGTTATTAAAATTTGACAAGTTACACTTGTTAAATGTTGTATTGATGGTTAATTTAGACAATATAACTGAGATTTGTTGGTTAATTTAGACAATAACTGAGTGCTTCCTTTAATAGAAATGAGAGAAAAAACAAATTAAGCTAACCTTTTTTATAGGATACTAAAATATTAAAATAATTGTTCTTCCTAGCATCCTCGTACTGCTCATTCTGGCAGATTAAAAGCTACAGTTATTGATATGATAATTGCACACACTTTTAAGTTTCTTGAAGATTTGTGGTGCCTTATGTTAGGTTTCTTATCTTATTTTAGCATAAGAAAATTTGTGGCCTTCTATAGAGGGATACATATGGAATGCTTTGTTTCCAAACCCAAGTTGGATATATTCATTTATTCTTCGAATTTTGATGATGCTAGGCATTAAATCAATTGCTTGATTTGATAAATTAGTTACAGTGAGAAAATCAAATGATGGTGAGTTTACATCAAAGAAATGAATCCATTTTTTTTTTAATAATTGCTTCTAGTCCAACTTATAATGCAAGGACTATTTGATTCCAGGATTTGAGTTTTACATTAGATCATGAAGTCCTTCTACTAGTTTCAAGCTCCTTATCAAGACCATTTTGATACCTTTTTAAGTGTTTGTCCTCTTTTATAGATAAGTATGAGATGATGGAATCCTGGAGCATCGTAAAGATATCTACACTCAATGCTCAATCAATGATTCTTGTAAATCCATTTGTGATGCCTATTTCGCAAGGTGTGAATGAAGCACGCACATATGTTGGGACCCTTTTAAGGTCCCAACCAATATATTTAGTTATGCAGTGGATTAAACTTCAATGTATTCAATATTATTTCATAATGAAATATGTGAAGTGTGGTTGTTACCAAGAATTTTGTGTTGTCCTCTTTTTTTGTTCTGTTTTGTTTCGCTCTACATTCTATAGGGTATAAGAACACTTTTGCAGGAGAATAATGTGTTGTTCCTTACTTTAATATTCTACATATAAACCAAAGGAAAAATAAAATAAGGGGATTGCTGGTATTACTGGAATCGTGTTCTTATTGGCACTCATCCACTATACCTACATGGAATCATGTTCTTTTGGTTATTTAAGATGACTGTTACAACCTTCTAAATAGCCACATAGTTCAGAATTACATTGATATTTCAAACCTTGGATATCCATAGAAGAGTTCCCACTTTATTTGTTCATTGTTGTAGATAATAGTGCACAGGAAACCCCTTTTTTACTAAAACGTCCCCCTTCATGTGACCATGAACTGCTGAAATAACATGCTGAAGATTACAGTTGATTGTAGCATTGCTTTTATGCTCAGAGAGTGGTATACATTAACAAATAATGAGTAGACTACCGAGGAAAAACTCATCATTGTAATTTGTTACTGTTCTTTAGTACTGCTATTACTATTTTATCTCATGTATATTGATTGTTATTGTTTATGGAAATTGGTAAATCATCTCAATGACAAACTTTAACATAGTGACCATTGGATGATTGGAATGTTAAAGTTGAAAGAGCTGAAAATTATGTTTTAAATTTATTACAATAGTACATTTTTAAATATAGATTTTCTTTAGTTCTGTCTCATGCATGAAAGTATAAAATATTTGATTTTTCTCTATATCAAACCCGAACGGTGAACCTAACCAAAACTTTACCAATTAGAGCCTGGAAAACCATAGTAAGAGGTATGGATTGGAAATGAGTAAGAGGTTTCAAAGGTCAGAAAATGACCTTCAAACCTTAGGTCTGTAGGTAAGTGATAAGGTGTAAGATCCATGTGATCATCAAAATTTGAAAGAATGTGTTTCTTGAATTCATCAGTAAATTGTTTCTCTTTCTTTCCCACTCTGCTTTCAGTAATAATCTCATGATAATCCAAGGTTTTGGCCTTATGTTAGATGGGTATTGAATCAGATGGGTTAGATGTTGTGTTATGTTCTTGACAAGAATCTGCAATCTTGTTCAACCTGACTTTCTTAGTTGATAGACTGATTAGAGTTTGAAGGAGAGATAAGAAATTCAACTGTCTGGAGGGTAAATTGGGATGTTAAATGATGAAACTTGTTCTTATGTTTATGTGCAATCAAAAAATATTAAGAAGATATAAAGGATACAATCTCAACTCTCAATCACATGCTAATTTCCATAGAACAAAACAAAGAGTGAAGCAAGTTTAAGATGCCAAAAATGGTTAAATCTAAACTGTAAATTTCTATAAGCCAATATTCTCGCATGAAGAGGCTATACAAATTATGTGATGACTCAGATGGGTTAGATATTATGCTATATTCTTGAAAAGAATCTGCAATATTGTTCAACCTGGATTTCTTAGTTGGCAGAATGATTATAGTTTGAAGGAGAGAAAAAAACAAAAGAGTGAAGAAAGAAATACTTAGTATTAAGTTGTGCTCAACATAGGAGATATTCTCCTTAGTTCAATACATACATGTGAAAATCAAACTACAAGCTCACAAGGTTTGATATATAGAGTAGGCCTTTAACAAGTTCAATATATTACGATCATTGATGAATGTGAATATTTTGTGGGCCATATCTTCTTTTGTTGGGTTGTGGGCCATACCTTCTTCTTAATGGAAATGTCCTTTGTCTTAAATGTGTATAAACATTTAGGGGACATTAAAATTTAGATTACCATTCATCAATTTAGGGATAGGATTTCAATGTTAAACTTATAAGTTTTGAGTCATATTTTTAGGGTTTTTTTAATTTGTTTTTTCATGTCCAGATTATGTTTAAAAATGTAACTTTCAATGATATTCTTGAATCTTATTGTAATTTTATTGTATTAGTGTTATACCTCCTTTGGGGGATGTAATTGATATATTTGGTAATGTAAAATTCATTGAAAGAGTCAATGTAAACACTCATTTTAATTCATGTCAATATAAATTGATAATGTGCTATTGTACTATTTTTATATCATTTTTCTCATGCACGCTTCACTTTTGGTTTCTATATCGATTTGGAATTTCAATTTTGGAATATTAAGTAAGATGTAAAACATGGATTGTGGAAAGAAAAAAAAACATCAAGACAAAAGGATGTAATATCATATTTTCAAAATCCTCAATCCAATAAGCCACATCTTATTCATGCTTCAAGATCTCTTAAGTAAGGTATCAATGAGAGAGATTTCAAAAATTTTGAGAATGCATCTGCAACCCATACAATGGATGGTAGAATCCATTCCTCTAGTGATCAAAGTGAGACAAATGCATTTTCATCTGAAATTGGTAGTTCAAATGTTGAAGATTTTTCCTTGCAAGGTGACACGGTTCATTCACAGAAAAGGGAAAAGTGCCAATGTGACATAGGGAGAAAATTCAAATTTGATTGGGTCTCAAGATACCCAATTTATGAACCAATACCTCCAGGAAATGAGAATGAGACCTCATGAGAATTAAAATGCATTTCATGTAGTTGGAAAGTTGGCAAGGTAGTGAAATTGCAAATGAAGTTAGATACAATAGAGGAAAATGTTGGAAATGTGTATGATATGAAAGTTGCAAATGATGAGAAGAAATCTACTCCTAGATGGAAATATCTTAGCCAATTTTGACATCTCCAATTTCAAGAGGAATATAATAAATTATTACTAAATAAGAAAAAACTTAAGGAAAGTGGAGGAACCATCATATCTCAATTTGGAAAGATGATGGAAAAAAAATTGTTATCAAAGACGATACATTTAAGAATTGTATTTCACATCCTATCCAATGGTCGTCCTATGAGAGATTATCCAAAAATGACGAAATATATATCTTTTATTCAAGTGCCAAATTTCCCATCTTCTCATTCGTGTTTATCTAGTGGTTGGGAATGGGGGAAATATCTAGCTCAAGTAGAAAAGGACGATATGAAAGATAATATCGCAAGTGCTACATTTTTCTAAAAGGAATTTTTTGTTCAAATATATTAAAATCTTAAATAGAGACACAAAAACACTTAATATATATATTTCCATTGAAGGATCCTTGTCCCACACACAAAGGTTATGTATCATACACATTTGTTACAAAGGTCACTTGATGATCACACCAAGTCAAATCACTAATGCATTGATAGCTTCAAACCAACAAATAGGAATTTATTGCATTAGCATAGGACCATACATGACAACGCACATTTTGTAATGCATGTCCGTGCTTCTCCAGATCAACTAAATGAACTCACCAAATATTTCATCAATTGTGTGAATATATTAGAAGGTGAGGCAAATACCATCAATACAAAACTGTTGATACACAACTATTGATAGACATTTATTTATCACTATATTTTTTTTAATAGGGATCCATGATATCGTCGCACCGTCACAAATTTCGAGACAATATTGACAAATTTGTTACTATATTGAGAAAAATGCTTGGGCTTCCTGGTTATGGTCCTTTTCCAACTCTAAGTCTCCTCCAAGATTAATCTTAGCCAAAGAAATTTCCTTAATAGCGTCTAGACATTCATCCATACGCTTTGATTCCACAAAAGGAGATGTGGGTAAAGGGGGAAAAATTTCAAGTGCAGGGATTGTTTCAAAGTATATTGTCGCATTATTTTCTATTGCGCTTTTCAAATTTAGATCAATAGAAGCCTCCAATTTGGACGCCATCTCTAGAATTGGTGGCTATCCCACTCCTTCGAGTCCATTTGCACATTTCGTAGAATTCTTATAATTTCTAAGATTCATAAGTCCATATCTTAAGCATGCAATTTCTTATCCAATATCCTTGTTGTAATGTAAGAAAATACCACAACTATAAGAAGCTTCCATAATAAATATTGCAGCTTTGGGCTGTAAATGTGCATTATTACATTGTTCTCAAAGTGTCCATGAAGATGTGATAAGAGGAGGGATATATACACTTCTTGATAGTAAATAATGATCTCAAATAACAATCGAGTGGTTCTCAACTTATAGTCAAGTGGTTATCTAACTAATCCAAGACATCCCGTTACATTTATAAAGGAACTATCTGCGTAGCTTACATTCACGTCCATTCCCAAAATAGACCATTAGTATAGCTTAACTCACTATTTACCTTCAATTTTTCCTCAAAAATAGGTCAAACTCTTGGGTTCGACTTACTCTCTTTTTTTGTCATGGCCTTTCTCGCCTTGTGACTAGATTCCTCAAAATTCTGACCAAAAACTCTTATTCCTTTTCCCAGGGTCAACAGCCCCCTAACACTCACTTGTGGCTTGTCTCGAGCCACTTCATCCAGATATCTCTATCGTATTGAGTTTATTATGAAACTGCTCACAGATTTTCATCACTTCTTATGCTTGTCTCTGTGCTTCTTCTTTCACTTTCTCCATCACTTCTTATGAAACTGCTTACAGAATTTCATCACTTCTTATGCTTGTCTCTGCGCTTCTTCTTTCACAAGTTTGAAACTGATATGTTCTGAAGTTTCAATCTCTGTCTCTCCCAGCTCCTGTTGCACCTGCTCGTGTTCCAAATGGATTGTTCTTGTAACTTTTTCTACTTCACCTTGGAGCTCTGTGACACATTCAGTTCAACATTGTTGTTGTGTTCATAGTTTGGTGACTTGCTGCTGTAAGGTTTCCAAGTTAGCAGTCGTGCTCATTTTCTCGACCGACATCAATTTTTTCAATGTATGTCACAACCCGATCATATAGCCTCGGCATTATGAATATTATTTGTGAATTTCTCTAATTTCACATCCTCCATTAATTCTTCCCAAAACTTAGAAACCTGTCCATATGCCTTGGCCCATAAAGTGCCTTAGCCTCCTGAATCTTCTTGACGTTCTCACTTACTGTCTTTCATCGCTCTTCTAGTAATTCAGGAGGTGTACTGGGAAATAACTTTGCCTCTATGTCTGAAATATGTTTGCGAAAATCGATAGATACTTCCCCAAGCTAGATAACTTGAGATTCTGGGAGCATTTCTAATATAGCTCCTACCTCTGGAATATTGTGGCATCTGAATGTGACAGCTTGCTCCAATATGTGTCTGTCCTACTACCATCTCTGCATTTTCTTCTCTATCTCCTGTACTTTTTCTTAGAGAGGATAGATTATTATCTGTGTGTTTTAGTTGCTCATATACCATATTCTCTCGTGATTTAATATCGTTTACTACAACCTACTAAATGTTGTGCAGTAGAAACATAGGAATCATAATAAGGTCAACACTTACATGAAAAAAGTATTTGATCATGTTGTTATGCTCTAGTGTGCCAAAATCAAGCACCTTAGGAGACATTTGTACCTTTATATGTTGTTGCAACAATGGTACTTTGACCGTGCGATCCTTAGAAGAACTGAATTCTTGCAACTAGAATGGTTCTCGAGTGATTGCTACTTTGACTTCTTTTACTGTGACACAGAGAGTCTGTAGTAAGTCAGTGATGCCTCCCACCAAATTTGTATTATGCTCATTGATTTTATTACAATTTTCATTGGCAACTTCCTTCGTTCAATAAAAAATCAGATTATATTCATCATTGGTAAGGCCACCACCTCCATAGGTTTTATCAACCTTCATTTTACTATGACTTTTCTTTTTTTCTTCAAATTTTTTTCCCTTGTCTCCCAGTTCAAGATCCGTTTGGGTCATACTGGATTCTTATTTACTTTCATAACGATAGCTGTGTGGGATTTATTATTCCTGTTGATCCCCTCCTTGAGTTCTCGATGTTCCGTCATGTAGTGGTTTAGTTTCAGCAGATAATTGGTCATTTGTGATAGGTTGTCTCCATTATTCGGCCTTGCCTTGACTAATCGTCTCAATGTATTCATCATTCAATTGAAACTCAGTGTCCAACCATTGATTCTCAAGGTCTTATCATGGTTGTAGATATATGTGGTGAGTCCCAGTGGAAAATCTTATAATATTATGGAACCGTTGGATAGTATTTGCGGAATTCCATGTGAAAGGTTCCTGATTTGATGCCTAGTGCATCAACATGTAAGTAAAACTCAATTTTATTTTCAGTTTTTCTGTGTGGGATGTTCTTCTCATAACACATGTTCCGATAGCATGTTCCTCAACATCGAACATGCATGTCCATCCCCTGGTATTTTGATGATTCGACCCATGTGACAAAGGATATCAGAATTAACAAACAGGAGTAGGAAAAGGGGTTAGCTTTATCTTGAGCATCGATGGAATCAAATAATAGTTCATTCAACAAATAGGTCGGCAAATTCATCTACACACTCACAACACACTACTCTGCTACAATAATGGTGTCGGAAGTGCCTTGGTTCTGCAGCATCTTTCTGAGCATCTTGCTAGATAGCACTTTTGTTGTGAATCAAACACCTATGTCATTGATAGAGGTAATAAAGAAGCCCCTCTTATCTCTTGTGAGGTTTCATTTCTATTTCTTTTATCCTACTAGACCTTAATCCTACTCGTTTCTCAAAAATAATTGTGTTGGGTCCATCCCTGCATTAGGTAGCCCAATGATTGCAACAATTAGGTTGACGTCCACCAAAATGCATTGATCTAGCTAGAGGAAACCTCCATGGAAGCAAACTAACAGTTATTTGACACATGTGTTGGCTTTTGTTGTGCCACCAAAATGCGGAATATGCATCATCGACATTATTCCCAACCTCTCCAGACCTTGAGACCACTCCATAGGAACCAGTTGAATAGGCCCTCCTTTAGTCTCTCGCACAAAGTTCATGTACCGTGAAAAATCTAGTTTAGGAAACTTGTGCAAGTCATGGTCTGCGAATGCAAGCTTCTTCATATTAGGAAGAATGTATATCATAACATGGATTCCTTTTGGGATGGATGGCTTGATTAGAGGATACTTAGAATTCTTGCGAATGACTATGTTGGGAGAGCCTTCTTTACAAGGTGGAATGTATCTAGAAAGCATTGTCATTGACCTAGATCTTGATTCTTCAAGATCGTGAGTTGGTTTGAACCTCTGTTTAGGAAATCCACCACATCCATGTGTTCGCTTTATTCATGGAATATTAAGAAGGACACTGCATGACACAACTTCTGGCGCTTCCTCGATAGTGGGTATGGCATCGAGAATCTGCATGCCTAATCCTTGAACGATGTTGGTGATAGAGACAAGGATTTCCATGAAAAAAAAGGATTTGGCTTCAAAGAGTTCATCAACAGATATATCGGCTGAAGAAACTTCTCAGTTGGATACAAATGAATCAACATATTTCTGTTCAAATATGAAATAGGTTTCCGCATGCAAGTCTTTCACTCATGTAGGTATGCAATAAATGAAAATGAGACACCTAATATTGCCACATGGTGAAATATTTATCATCATTTTGATAACCCTCCTATCTTCATTCTCCATTCTGATCTTGGATACAGAATTTACATTCTTTAAAAAATGTTGATTTTTCCCAATTCTGAATTTTTTCCATATGTGCGGGTAGCCTCCGAGGCCAACCTCGGATGCTTGTAGAAGTAAATCTAGAGAGAATTCGGAAAATTTTTATATTGGTAAAAGTCAGCACAAATAACAAGAATCACTCAAAATATTTCATATATTTGATATGATCTTCCATCCAACCACTATAAATTTTGGTTTGACTACTTTTAACTTTTCCACTTTCCCCCAAATTTCAAAATTTCACCAAAATTGGTTATCTCCCAAACCAAGCCTTTTTGGAAAAAAATTGTCTAATGAAAGTTTTCTATTTTGATGAGTAAGTAAAAGGTTGAGTTCATAAATTTTCTTGGTTTTGACATCTAGGGTCACTTTTACCTCCTTCAAGCTTTTCAAAATCCCTAAAAACTAACCCAGAATAGTGCATTTTGGCCTTCTTTCACACCCCATCTTCACATCCTTTGGAATTTGGCTCCAATATTCCAAAGTTAGCTACATGTATGGTGCATGGACATCCCATAACAATTTCAACCCAAATGAGGCTCCCATTAGGTCTTGGGACACAAATATTTGAAAGTGGCTAATTTGAAATTTCAACCAAATCAGAGCAAAGTAGTCTCGGGCCTCTCATTATTACTTATACGACCTTTGCTAATGGAGTCTGAACACCACATATCTAATTCAATTCTGATTTAAATTTGTCGATGGAAAAAATAAATTCCAAGTTCTATACTCATTTATTTTTCTTTTTTCTAGATCACGACATTTTACAAGCCTTTCCGACTTTTCTGATAAAAAATCGAAAATCAGAAATCAAAACACACAATTGATCTTAACTACGCATTTCTGACTTTTTGACTCCGAATAAAATATTTCGTATATCTAGATTTATAAATCGAAGGTGCAAAATAACTCCTTGTTGTAATCTCATAGATCACATAAGGTTACCAATAATACATACTAAAAAATACATATAAAACAAAGACAAGAGATAAGAACAAGTAAGTGAATTAACAGATTATATTACATGAATGAGTCCATACAACGTAGAGAACTGAACTACATTCTCATCTATCTCAACAGCCTAATATATATGATTACAGAATAGTTACAAAATAACTACCTGTCAGTTCGGTGAACCGACATGACCTTAGGTGGCCGACCTAATCTTTAGTTTAGTCGGCTGATCGACTAAGTCGGCTTTCCATCAAGTTGACTTATCGACTTGCTCCTTCTACATCTCCCCCACAAACAAAATGTTTCTTCATCTTGAAGAAACAGGGAGGCACAAAATTCTTCCTGGCTGGTCTCAATAGTTATTGTGGTGGGCTGTGAAGTCTGATGGTCAGTCTTTTCTATACACATACTTCTACAATGGCTGGGGCTATTACTGCGAGGTGATGTTGGAAATCTGTCCAACTCTGCAAAATTTTATGGATGTCAATGGTGAGTGTAGTCAAGCCTGATAATATCGACATCTTCTCCGAAATGGAGACTTCACCTATCCTCCCCATGTCGGGACCCATAAACTGGTCCTTCTTCTCTGCAGTCTCGATAAGTCATTTCATCTACGGGCAGATGATGTCGACTTTCTCCAAGTTAGGGAGAGCTTGTTGCACCCATTGATGTGCTTCCCTTTCTAGTCTCTATAGTTTGGTAGTTTTAAGCACTATTTGTTCTTCTATTGTCGTTATGAGTGCTTCCTCAATGGTTTTCCTGCTTTCTAATGCCTGAATCCCTTGTCGAGTCTACTGAGTCTACTGATAGACTTGCCCATAGTAATCAGGCCAGTCTCTCAATATTTCTTCAGTTACGACAGACTACTCCATGTGATCTTGCAGCACTTTATAGGCTTCAAAAAAGGCAGTGTATTGTTCCATTAGGAGGTGGGCAGTTTCCTCTTTTTGTTCCTCCTTTGTTTCATGAATGTGAGCTTGGAGTGCCGACACCATGCTCTCAAATAGCTGATATGCCCTATCGAGCGGTTTGTCTGTGTCGACCTCTATGGGGCCCGGCATGACGGACTGGGCCAGATTCCTGCATTTGTGGAGGAACTCGACCTGTTCTGCGTTCTGGTTGTCAAGTTCCTTACGTATTTGTTCACTTCTCATTTTTGCTTCTCCTGCTAGGGTATTCAGAATTTGTCCTAGCTCTAGGTTAGTTAGGGAATTTGCATCCTTTAATTTGATGTGGATATTTGATGGCTGTCCATGATGCTCCTTCTTCTGTTTCTCCTTCCTCTTCTTATGCTTTTCTTTTTCTACTTGTGTCGGCACCTATGTACCTGCAACAGTCGAGTCGGGATTTTTGGTTTGTGGTATAGTGGCTGATGGTTTTTGTGGTTGGGGTGGTGGGATGACTACCACTTCTAGTTGTTTGGATGCAGCTAGTTGTGTTGGGCCTTAATCTGAGTCGGGGGGTGGTGGTGGTGGTGGTGGATATGGTGGTGGTGGTGATGGAGTTGGCGAATGGTAGGGCGTGATTGGTTTGGGAGAAGTGTGGGTGAGTGGTGGATTGTTGGGGTGGGGAGGTGAGTTTAAGTTGGAGAACATTTGGTTAATTTGTTGAGCTATGTCCTCCTCATTTTCTTGTCCTCCAGTCAGAGTAGTGGCTGGTGGATCGGCTTGAGGTACGGTCAGTGTGATAGTCGAGGACCAACATGCAATCACTTCAACTTCCTTGTCGGGGTTTCTCTCAAAAATCGACTTGATGGTTGCAAAGGTTGTGGACTGGGCTTTGTGTCCTAGTTGGTATCCACCATCTGTGAAGAGAGGTGCTTTGGTGGATATCTTTTGGGCTGACATAAATAACTCAGGCAGTTTCTCAATGAATGCCTGCAGATCTCTATCTTTGTCAAATTTTTCCTTGACTACTTCTGACATCACACTTTTACAGAAGTCGAGGGGGCTTACTGAATGCTTTTTCGGTACTTGGTCCTCGGTTATTTTTGTTGGTGATGGGGGTGGAGGCATAGATACGAGATCGATGACATTCTCAAGTGTCATCGTGTGGGTAGTATTAACTTTCTTTGGTCGACCTGCTAGTGCTCCTGCGTCGACAAATCGCTGGAACTGGGTTTCTATCGACACCTTATTTGCTGTGGCATCCTCTATGATGTCGAGGGTCATGGATACCAATTCTTCCTCGTCTTCTGATGAATCTTCCAGGATAAGCTTGCGCTTACCTTTTCCTTGTTGTTGTTGTTGTGTCTTGAGCTTCTTTCGGGCCACTACTATCTCTTTTGATAATTTTCTAATGATACCTTTTGTGACAGCATACTCTAGGTTTTCAGGCTCTGTCTCTCCCCTTGGCTCCTGGGTCGGGACGAGACTTTCTGCAGTAGGAGGAATTACCTGCTGCTTTGGCTGTGGCTTTGTGGTTTGGGGTTCTTCCTTCTTTGTGGTCGGAGGTTTGATGGTTATTTCAGGTCGGCCAGTGTGTTCGATCAGTGTCTCCTTCGACACAAAGGTGCTGATATAGAGGTTGAGCTTATAGTCTTCCTTTTTTCCTGGTCTGTGAGTGGCTCCTCGATGGAGAAGTCGACCTGCTTTGCTGTTGCTAATACTGGTATTTTGGTTTTGGCCTGTTGAGACAGTTCCCGAAAGATCTGGTCGACTGATGGGTAGTATTCGAGGGATTTAGTGTTTGAGTTATCGCCCTACATGTACCATACCAAGGTATGGTCGAGCTCTAGCTGGATGTGGAAGTTCGTCGGTATATTTATTCAGATGTTTTGAGGCACCCTCCATCTAGTCGTGCAGACTTTGAGCTATTGAAGCCAATTCTCCAACAGGACCTTTCCTCTTTCAATTTCCTGCAAAGTTCCTCTATGGGAGAATGGTTTAAATCTCCATATGTCAAACCTCGACGGTTCCTGAAAGAATGGACTCCCGTCTAGGTAGATATGGTACATGAATATCCATAAGATTAGGGAGGGGAACTTGATGATGCCCCCCATTTCTTGGCATCTTTCACAGATGGTCTTGACCATGTCTGTGACATATTCAGCCCATCTGTATGCCATTCTGTCTATCGCGATGGTGTTGACAGCTTCTAGCATGTCCAATTTAAGGTCGCTGCCTCGACCTGATAGGGTGAGTGTTACTGAAATTATTTTGGCCACAATCTGTGGCATTCGGGTTGTGATTTGGCTAATCATCAACCCCTTGGAGTTCTTACCCAAAGATGACCCAGTGAGGTCTTTGACCAGTCCTTCTTTGATACCGACTGGTACTTGGTTTCCTTTGTTTGAGAGACCGGTCAGCTTGGAGATGACTTCTCCAGAGATGTTGACCGGTTGGTCGAAGTAGAATCGGCCATTGTGGTATCGGCTGATGATAAATTTTATAGCAGTTTCCTTCATGCCACCAAAGCTTCCCATGAGTGGTGCATTGACATAGCCGAAGAGAGTGTCGTGTTTGATTTTCTTTGTAGCTTGAGTGGCCTTTTTGTTGACATAGACCCATTCTTGCATTTTGGCCCATAGTTTTTTCCATGAGCATTCTTGTACCTTGGCGTTTTTACTGTTTTTCAACCTACGGACTAAAGGTGTATCCGCAACCTATAGTTCCTTGGCTTTGGTTGAGGATCTAGTTTGTTTGGGGGCCATTGTGTAGATGTGGTGGTCGATTTCACCAAGGGGTTCTTGACGTTTAGTCGACTGGATTCTCTGATGCTCTCTCTATATGGATTGCGGTGAATGATCCTTCGGCAATCCAGTATTTATAGCCGATGTTGTGGATGTGTGTGTCGATGGGTGTATTAATGGCAGACATGATGTTCCAACTGGAATACTTGAGTGTGTTTTAATGGTGAATTGCTTTCAGCGCTCGATGTCATGAATGCATGACGGGACTATCGAGGTCGTCGGTCGAGGTCGGTTATGAGAATGGTCGATGAAAATGGTTGATGGTGTTATGTCGATGGGCATGATGTCGGTTGTCGAAATGGTAATTTCCTGTCATAGCTTTCTGTATGTATGGTATTTTTTTTGGATTGTGAATTTTTAGGTTTTTATGGCTTTTGGTTGACGGTTATGGTCATTATATGATTTTTTTTTTTAGCGTTTTAGTCGGGCTCCATTAACAAGCTTCTGAAATACTATGCCCTGTAACGTCCTTAGTTGGACTGATCCATTGGGATGTATCTCTTTGACAACGTAAGGTCCCATCAATTCTGTGTGGAGCTTTGTAGGTTTTCCTTTTACTCAACTATTGTATAGTAAATCAAGGTCTCCGACCGACAAGTTTTTGTTTTTGATGTTTCGGTCGTGCCATGCTTTCTGTTGTTGTTTTTGGATTTCTTGATGTTGTATTTCCATTAGTCGGTGCTCTTCAAGTTTGCATAGTTGTAATAGTCAGTCCTTTCTTCCTTGTTCGACATCGACATGTAGTATTTCTACGATGATAGTGTCTGCTGTCGGAAGTGTAGTGGAACTACTACTTCTTGTCCATAGACTAGTCGAAAAGGAGTTTGGTCGATTGATCATTTATATGTTGTTTTGTATGCCCATAATACTTCAGGTATTTTCTCATCCCAGTCATCCTTATCAGCATTACATATTTTGGTTAGTCCTCTTGTTAATGTTTTATTAAATGCTTCAATTGCTCCATTCGACTGAAGATGGTATGTTGTACTCCAACGATGGTCGATTTGGAACTGGTTGGTTAGGGTTTTGATAGTTCTGTTGATGAAGTGTGTTCCTTGATCACTAATCAGGGTTAGTGTACATCCAAATCTAGTGATGATATTCTCATAGATAAACTTAGAAGCTATCTCACTAGAACATGTGTCGACCGGTTCAGCCTCTGCCGATTTAGTTACATATTTGACTGCAGTGATGATATACCTTGCATTTGTTCTTTTTGCTGGTATAGGAAATGGTCCTATGAAGTCTATAGCCCAGATTTCGAATGCCAAACTTGGGTTTACTGATATAAAAGGTATTTGTGTTCTAGGCAGGGGTCAACCTAGTCGTTGACATCTATCCCATCGACTGACAAAATTTTTGCAATCTTTGTAGAGTGTTAGCCACCATAATCCTGAATGTTGGATTTTCTTTACAGTTGTGTCTACTTGAAAATGTCCTCCTCCAGGTCCATAGTGTGCTTCATGCATAATGTTGTCTCGTTCATGTTATAGTACACACCTTGTGAGGATGTCATCTAATCCCATTTTGTATAAAAATCCATTTAAAAGACTGTAGGGTACAACCTTCATAGCTAAGATCTGCTTTTTCTTTGTACTCATTCCTTCTGGTGCATGTCCCTCTTCCAAGAACTGAGCTATTTCTTTAGTTCTGTTGGGATTGCTTCTATCCGGAATAAATGTGCATCAGGTAAGTCATCGTCGACTCCTATTGGTTCTTCTCTTGTGTCGATTCGGGATAAATGGTTGGGCCCGGCATTTGACTTGCTTGGTCGGACAACAACTTCGAACTCGAATTCTTGGAAGAGCAGTAGCCATCGACAGATCCTTCCATGATGTAGTGGTTTATTGATGAGGTACTTCAGGACCTGATGGTCTATATAGAATATAAATGGGTTAACTAAAAGATAATGTCGATATTTTTGTAGTGCAAAGACCATTCCTAGGTCTTCTCTTTCTGTTGTTGAATAGTTTCTTTCAGCCTTATTTAATTTTCTGCTACTGTAAACTATAGGATAATCCATTCCATCATCTCCTGGTTGAGTTAAGATTGTTCCTATTGCTAGGCCTGATGCATCAATATGAACATGGAATTTGATCGACTAGTTTGGAAACTTTAGGATTGGTGCTTCAACTAGTTTTCTTTTTAATTTTTCAAATGATATGTGGCACTCCTATGTCCAGTTAAACTCTTGATATTCTCGTAATAGTTCTTCAAGAGGATAGGTCATATCTGAATAATATCTGATGAATTTTCTGTAATAGCCTGTGGCCAAGTAACACCCTGACTTGTTTTGGGTTTACTGGTGGTTTTAGGTCAAGGATAATTTTGATCTTTGCAAAGTCAACTTTAATACCTTCCTTACAGACAATGTTCCCTAATAATATCCCCATGGGGGTCACAAATATGCATTTCTTGATGTTTAGGGAGAGTTGAATCTGTCGACATCTTTCCAAGATAAGTCTGAGCCATTTGCAATGATCCTTTAACATGGAGTATATTATCCAATCTTCAAAGTATACTGCCATGGTCTTGTAAATATATTCCTGAAATGTTTTAACAACAATTCTAGAAAATACTACAGGTGCATTTTTTAAACCAAAAGGCATAACCTTGTAAGCAAAGGATCCAAATTCACACACAAAGGTTGTCTTCTTCGGGTCTTCTTTAGCTATTGGCACTTGGTTATAACCTGAGAATCCATCTGTAAATGAGTAGCATTCATTTCCTGTGACCTCATTCAATATTTCATCTGCATAAGGAGTTGGAACTGGGTCTGTCAATGTTACTTTGTTTAGTTCCCTGAAGTCGACACAAATTCTTAGTCTGGTCGGATCATGTTTCTTAGGTTGTACAACCATTGGACTTGCCCATTTTGATTGGTCGATAGGATAGCTGATACCTGCTACCAGCATGTTATCAATTTCCTTTTTGACTATCTCAGGTTTAGTATCAATTTTCATTTCTCCCATTTCATGGACTAAGCCTTTGAGGTCTTTATAATATCGAGCAAATACATCTTGGAATTCCTTTAATAAGTTCACTATCTCTGTGGTCTGTTCTTCACTCCAGTAGTCACCAATCTTTGCCATTTTTGGTCGATCATCATTTGAGATGTCGAATTCTTTAGTTTTGACTTTATCATATAGCCATTCTGGTGCTTTGGCTTCATTGATCGGTTGACTTCCTTCCTTGAACTGTGAGAATGTGGCGGGGAAGTCGGCTGCATTCATTCTATCGGTATATTGTTTGCAGTTGTTTCTACTTTCAGGATTGTACAAATAGTTTTGGTCATTTCAACATGGTTGGATTTCCATCTAAAGCTTTTTCCTTTTGTGTTTTCATTTTCTAACTGTGGTTTTGTCCTTGTTTGGATATTGTTACATTTAATTATCTGTCGGTTAGCCTTTAAGGGTTTGTTTTTGGTCGACTGGATAAATTCTTTAATCTGTTTTGTTGTTTCGACCAAGTTTTCATTTTGTGGTATAAAGTTGAAATCTTTAATGAAATTTTCCCTTCATGCCATAAGAAGGTTTCACCTCTAGCTTCTTCCATATTATACCATTTGTTTGGTAAGTCAATGAGGGTTAATGAGAACAAGTGTGGCCATGCTCATTCATCCTTGTACCCAAGTCTTCTCCATTCTTTTTGACAGGTTTTAATATGATCTTTTAGGTTCTGTCCTTGAGTGAATACAGTTATCTGAGCTTGTTGGGTTAACTTCTTTCCTCCAAACCGTTCGACAAAGTAAGTCGAAGCAGTTGTCCAGGTTTGCAGTCTTGTCTGATGGGTATCCCACCATCTAGCAGCTTGTCCTGTGAAAGTTTCTACTAGGCTTTGAAGTCGACCATGTTCACCAATATTTTTGGAAACTTGTTCGACATGCATGACTGTTGATTCCCTTTCCTTGTATCTTTGTAGTTGTGTAGTATTTACATTGGTAGGTTGTAAGGTAGGGTATTCCTTAATTTTCTTCTCAAATATTTTTGGGACAATGGACACTATGAAGCACTGTTGGGTGGGTTTTTTCTACACTTTTTGAATAGTCCAGCACCCTCTTGCTTGTGTTTCATAGTTCTCGATCTCCCAATCATATAATTCGGTGTCTGAATTATAACCAACTGAGTTTTGGATGCCTAAATGAAGTTCTCCATGGATATTTGGTTTTGTGTAATCTACATTGTTTTGGATCTGGTAGAGTTGTCAGACATCGACTTCTTCATATATAAGTTCAATCCAGGGTTCCCCTTGAGATGGATGAATGGGTACAATGACCTTTTGTCAATTTCCTTTTAATTTGATTTGCTCCTTGTCCAGGGATATCAATGCCTTCATCTTTCTACCCCAAGGTTGACCGACTAATGCTGGGAAGGAACTGGATCCTTCCTTCAGGTCAATGATTTTGAAATCGACCTTGGTCGAGATTCCTTTTATAGTCGTGTCGACGTTTTTCCATACTCCAATAGGCTGAATTAGGCCCTGGTCGGCTAGTTTTAGGTATATGCCTGACTCATAGAGTCGAGGTCTACCCATTTGTTCCCAAGTGTCATGAGTCATGATGTTTACTTGTGAGCTGAAGTCGAGCACTACTTGTCGGATGTGGTATCCTTCGATTTCTAGGTCGACAAGTGGGTCAGCATCACCTTTGTCTTTTTTATTTAAGCTGCAGATATTCTTTGTTTGTTTTTCAGAGTTGGTATATTTTATTTCATACAGCAAATCGATGAACTAAGATACTGAGTTGTCTTTTTGTACGAGCTTTATTAATTCATTTATTGTGTTATGTCGAATGTCATGAACATGTTCTTGTTGTACAATTTATTTGAATACATTGGTTACTTCTTTGTATGTTTGTTTTTCTTTCAGTGGGTCAGGATAGACATGTTTCTCTTTTATTTTATTGATTCTTGGGTTATCAACTCCTGTTTTTGTTCCTTGTCGAGTTACAATATGCAAATTTTTTGTGTTTATTACATCATTTTTTTGCACACAGGACAAGACATTAACATTTTTCTTTGTATTTATTTTTTCTAACATGGTAGGGCAATCCTCTAGTGAGTGATCCCCTACTCCACAGTGAGTACAAAATTTGAGGCTAGTTTTGTCTTTATATGGACAGTCTGCATACCGATGTCCCTCCTTATAGCACATAAAGCACTGGACGGGTTGACGTGGTCAGCTGTCACGATTCCCAAGGAATCGACCTCTTCCTTCGTAGCCTACATGTCGATTGTCGTACTAGCGCTCGTATCGTCGACCGCCATATCTCTGATCGTTCTGATCATTTACTAAATTGGTTTGCTAGTTAGTGTATGCAATTGCGTTGGTTTGGTAGACCGCATGATAATTCTATCGGTTCTTCAGGCTCAAATGAAATTCAGCCGTGTTATGATTTTTAGTCTCGCAGATGGCACACCAGGAGGCCTTACCATTCTTCATGTTGAACGGACAGTATTTTGTCGAGTGATCCCCGTGCTCCAGGAAAATGTTGCAAAATTATTTGGTCTGCATGAATCAAACATCCTGTCGGTTGTATTCTTGTCGACAATTGTCTTTGGAGTGGCCGGCCGTTGAGCATTTGGTGCACCAGATCTCCTGATTCTTGAGGTTTAACTCCTTTAAATACTTTTGTACACTCTCGAGATGTTCTTCCAATCTGTGGTCTATGGGGTAAGTGGGTATGTCCTTGTCCATCTCCACTTGAAGAGCTTTTGTTAGCGCATCTTCGTAAGATTTGAACGTTTCCAGACTGATGTGTCGATGCAATTTCTGATATAACCCTGCAAGAAACCACTAGATTAGTAACTATTCATCTATAACATAGTCAAGCTGGTTCAAAAGGTCTTTCAAGTGCTTATCATAGTCATGGACAGTTTCCCCTGGATTTTGTGAGGTAGTTTTTATTTTTTTCACTGCCAGGTGTTTGGCATCTGGAGTTTTGAAAAATGATAAAAATTGCGCCTTGATATCGGCTTTGGTTTCTCTAGGTTGTCTTTCCGAAAAGGTCATATAGCATGTCAATGCCCTTTTCCTCAAGGCACCAGTGAACTGTGCCATTTGTCTATCTTCGTCTGTAACTTGGTTGGCCTCCCAAGTCGACTTGCAGACGAACTAGTGTCGTCTGGGGTCCTCATCCCCCTCATATAGAGGAATGTGAGCTGATCCGTGACCCATGTCTGAATCACTATCACTGCTCTTAGGAGGTGGCGAGGGTGGAGGTGGAGGTGGAGGTGAGGTTGGTGGGGTTATTTGTTTATTCGTCTCTATGGGACTATGGTCAACGGAACTTCTGTTCCCCTTGGTTGTCGATTCTTCGTCGACTGGCAGTCGGTTGATGTCGACTTCTACTGTCGATGGTCCACTGCAACTATTTGTCTGCAGTTCTGAATCTTCTATGTCTTCTAAAGCTGTGTTTGGCGGGGGGGTTCTCTTTCATGTGTCGGTAAGAGTAAGTGGATACTTTGGTTGGAGGGTGCTACTTGAAAGGTAACCCAATTTCTTTCCTCTGGTCGACGAATAATGAGGTTTCGTCCAGTGTATGTTTTGTCATCTAGTCGACTCCATATACTAAAGTCACCAGCTCATAGTCAGAGATCATCTTCGACAGTAGTCTGTATCTGAGTACATGGATTCAGTGGAGAGAGGGTTGTTCCTTCATTGGGAGCTCTTAATTGGAGAGATTTTGGCTGCTCTATCCACAATTCTTCCTCCATAGGGGACGCCTCTTGTTCCACTCCTTCTTCATGTCGATCATGACCCGACTCTGGCAGATTCTCTTCCTGGTCGGTCGCCCTAGGACTCCTTCCTCTATGCAGCTCCAAGGCTCTTTCTCTTCTTGCTTCCCTCCTCTTTTGTCTCTCTTCCCTCTCTATTTTCTGAATGTCAGACATACCTTCGTGTGATACTATTCTCTTGAGTTCCCTTTTGGTTGAATTCTCATTACTAGTGAATGGTATCTGTTTCTAGTCGACTAGAATCTACTCTACTCTATCTCGACATATGAACAACTACCCCCCCATAGCCTACCCGATGCTTTTAGAAAGCCTAGATAGTTCGGTCTATTTGCTTAGGAAGTATTCCCACTCCCTTTCTACAATAATTTTTTCCCACTTCCTTTGCTTCTCTGCCCAGTTAGAGTTTGATGGCAGTTCGTGAAGTGATGGACAAGGTTCGACAATATTTCCTACTCCATTCTCGATCAAGAATTTGAATAGCAAGGTCGGTAAGGAACACATAGATTGCTCAGTGAGATCTGTGTAAATTTCTCCTTGACTATTTCCACCAAAGTTCTGTCTTTAACTGCTTGCTCCTCATAGAAGTCATCGACGATTTTCTCAAACCACTCCGACAAGTTTGTTCTACCTCCTCAGATCAGTTTTTCCAGCAGCTGTTGTTCTTTAGTCCCTTCCGGTTTTCTCATCCAGGATTTTCTTCAGAAGTTGGGGCACTGATTAGACAAACTTTTCATGCGTTTTTGTGAAAAATCTTTCTTTTTCCTATGCGATTGTTAATCTGTTTCTTCGTACGTAATTCTGCAAATAGTTTGCAACTTTACGTTCCCACCAGTCCTTAATCTCCTACTTTGGTATCATCTTTTTGCATACATTTCAAACATGTACTATCGGCAATGGAACCAATGTTGTAATCTCACAGATCACATAAGGTTACCAATAATACATACTAAAACATACATATAAAATAGAGACAAGAGATAAGAACAAGTAAGTGAATTAACAGATTATATTACATGAAAGAGTCCATACAACACAGAGAACTGAACTTCGTTCTCATCTAGCTCAATAGCCTAATATAAATGATTACAGAGCGGTTACAAAATAACTACATGTCGGTTCGGTGAACCAACACGACCTTAGGTGGCCGACCTAATCTTTAGTTTATTCGATCGACCGACTTAGTCGGATGATCGACTAAGTCAGCTATCTTTCAAGTCAACTTATTGACTTGATCCTTCTACACTCCTCTAGAAATCCTTCTCTCCCTCTCAACTTTGACTGCTATATTCCGTATGCTGAGAGTTGAACTCAGTACTGTAAAACGAATTGCAAATAAGACTACCTCGACCTACTAAATCCAACTTGTAAAAATGCTTCAAATAACAAGCTTATCAAAGGCTTAAAATAACTTAAAGAATATAAATGAACTAGTCATGTAAACCAGAAGAATGTGGGCATCATATGATTACAGAGTTCATCCGTGATGGGCTATGTCTTGAGGTCCAACTCCAATGAGGATTGGTCTTATTAATCTTCAAAAAATAGACTTAGGCTTCAAAAATAAAGTCCTCTTACAAAAACAAAGATTAGAAATGCTTTACAAAGGAAAGATGACATCTTATGACTCTCTCCTCAAAATCTTCCATCCTTTCATTCCTTCACAAAGAAAATTACAATGACTTATATAGCCAAGTCTCATAACCCATCACCACATTCCATGGGATTTGATCCCAACTAAATGGGATAAAGATCCACAAATTAATGGATAAAATATATGCAAATCCACCATATAATAAACTTTTGGAAATACCAATTATATAAAAAATCTAAACTAAATAATATATATGGTTACAAAACCATATTATATGGTGCATGCATGGAAATGAGTACATATGGAGACACACCCATTCTAGGGATTTAAATCCACCCCAAACAAACTTAAAACCAATACTATCCTCAATCCTTAACAACCAGAGCATTGGATGTCATGGGTTCAAAGCCATGGACCTCTCCTCTTGTTGCAATTTACACGATCTCAATGTAGGTTATGAGTTACATGACCTGTCGCATAAATCCTAGTATAACATAACACATGGGGCAGAGGTATTAGCCCTCGGTCTTGCCCCTTTTTTCAAAACAAACTCCCATTCAACTTCAAATAGGAATCTACTTTTATAGGTTTAAGAACCATTAGGCAGAGATCACGGCTATGCGGGTGGTGTGGAGGCTTTGGCAAAGGAAAGGTTAGGGGTTCAAATCCCTTAAAACCACAGTTTTTTGGTAAGCCAACCTATAACGTGGCCAATTGTCATCATGCTACATGCCCACATCACCTTCCAACTTAGCACTTCCAACTGGACTGAAAGCTTCCATGTGGCGCTATGTGAGTGTGCCATGTCAAATCTGTATAGGCCACGTGTCACCCTTACAGTGGTGCCACGTGGCACCCCCTTTTGCCAAAATTTATATGTTTTGTCGAAAATTCAGAATGTGATATCGTTCACAACCGGAGTTTGTTTGAGGCGAAACGAACATCATTAGAATTATCTCATCGAGCTCTAAGCAGATGCATGATTATGTTATCAATTTGAAGACATTAATTTTTATTTATCTAAGATATCGTCCCGGATCATCAAAACTCCACCATTGTTCTACTATTAAAGATTCATGGTTCCCTACTTCCGTCATCAGCACCCCGATATCAACATTTCAGCATTGACATCAACACAACGATCCTTACACAAACAAATTTTTGATATCAAATTTACACTTCAGAGTCAACATCTCGACACTATATAAATGGTAACAAAAAACAAACCTTCTTCCCTTATGATTCCGATGTCAAAAATAGGAAGTTGGCAAGATGCCATGTTATTGCTAATTTTTCATGTCGATATCATTCACGTCCAAAGTCCACTTTTGATGAATTAACGAACCTTCTTCCCTTCTGATTTCGATGTCGAAAATCAAAAGTTGGAAAGATACCATGTTGTTGCTAATTTGTCATGTCGATATCATTCACGTCCAAATTCCTCTATAACATCTCAATATTTTTATTTTTGGTCATCAATTTAACTCACGATTTTACTAAGGATTTTCTACTTATAGGTGTAGATTTCGACTCGACCAACCCCAATGAAACAACCATTCTCTCTTATACCACTCAGTCACATCCCCACACATAAATCCAACCCATTGAGGGTAACATGAATGATATGTGGGCTGATATATTTCACCCCGTGGCCATATTACAAATTTATTAACATCTAAAAGCATGTGCAAATTCATATTAAACATACACAACAGAATTAAACTCTATCAATGCACGCACACATCATGCTTATATAAACATACTCATCATAAGAACAACAATAAAACCATGCACAACTATAAATTCATTTTCATGCCATTCACAGTAATATGATTGAACAGTTCACACATGTCACCCAAGGATTGATCCACATATGCCAATGCCAATGCCCAGTCGCATTCCATGCGAGATGCCACGTCAACTCCAATAAGATGCCCAATCATCCTAGTTCAGCATGTGGCGCCTTGTGGGGGTTCCATGTCAGTGTCTTTACTGTATGGATTCCATGTATTACCCTCGCAGTAGTACCATGTGGCCTCCCTTTTTATCCAATTCTTCACAGGAAATGTTGTTTAGTCGTAAGTTTATAACTAAATAGCATTTCCATATGGAGTTTGTTTTGAGTGAAACAAACACCATTGGAATCGCTTGAAGATATGTACGTGATGACGATATTTCCACTACGTTTTGATGAGTTTAAAAATTGACCCATTCAGAGATCCTCTTGGATCATACCTCCCCATTGAAAGGATTTTGTCCTCCAAAAGCATCATCAGTCAACATATAAGTAAGGGAATTTTTCCCTCACATTTCCCTTCTTGATCCACCATTATCATGGATGAGTTCCCTTTAGGTTCACTCAAAGATATTCCACATCACCCCTTCTTTAAGTCCTTGTTATGTTTTCTAGGATGACATCATCTTTAAGCTCGTCCAAGTACTCAGGTGCAAATTCATCAACTAATGGAATTGAAAAATTATCCCTTGGATCCATGATCATTGGATGCTTATTAGATCAAAATGAAAGGCATTGGTACCAACATTTTCTAAGATAATGAAAGGAACATATCTAATAGAATTGAGCTTATTTCCTTCACTCTTCAATCAATATTTGTTAATGTGCAACCACGCTTGATCCCTAACTTGGAATTAGTGATCAACTCAATGTTTGTCATGTCGATCCTTATATTGTGCTTTTATATTCTCCAATTGTTCTTGCACTGTTTGGTGTACCTATTGAATTCTCTGAATGAACATGCAATCCTTTTCTTCATATCCTGAAACACTTGAATCAACATCTTTCCCATATGTCAAGTCCAATGGAGTTTTAGGAAAATAACCTAAACATGTCTCAAATGGAGAAATCTGAGTGGAAGAATGCAATGATTGGTTGTAGGAATCGTGAATGTATAGAATTTGATCATCCCACAATTCATGATGCTTGTTGTAGTAACCTCGAAGCAAATGAACCACTATTATGTTTACCACCATTGTTTGGTTGTCAATCTATGGATGGAAAGCTATACTCCTCTTCATCTTGGTATCCATCATTCTGTACAAGCTAGTCCAAAACTCACAAAGGAATCGAGAGTCCCAATCTGAGAAGATGTAAGTAGGTAGTACAAAATGGACCCATACATTTTGAAAGAACAAATGAGCAATTTGCTTAACATTGATATGATTTTTACATGGCATTAAGAAACACATCTTGCTAAACCTATCTACTACCACATACAAATAATCATGACCCCTTCTATACATAGGAAAACCCCCTACAAAATCCATGGAAATGTTCTCCCAAGGATAAGAAGGAACATGAAGTGGTGACTACAACCCCAATTTTCTATTAGTGGGATTACAAGTAGAGAACATCACACACCCCTTTACATATTTGGTTACGATTTCTTTCATTTGAGGCTAATAAACAAGCCTTTGCAAATGAGCTTTAGTCTTTCCTACCCCAAAATTCCTTGATCCAAGAGAAGTATGAGCTTCCCGGATTACATGAGCTCTTTCACTAGCAGGAATGCATAGCTTGCCAAGATGGTAGAGTAGCGTATCATGCAAGTATTAGTCATCTACCTTTGCACCATGGGTTAGCTTCTCATAAACATTCTTAAAATATTCATCATTAGCATATTGCTCAACATAGCTATCATGAGAAAGATAATCATTTTACAAAATAATAGATGTAACAATAGGAGGTCTAGAAAGCATATCTACTAATTTGTTGCTTTAGACTTTCTTGAACTTGATTACTAAATGAAATTGTTCATTCAATGCCAACATTATTTCTTCTTTTTGTTGTTATTGTCTTTTGATATCCGTGATGCCCAGAGTATGGCATTTGATGAATTTCATCCATCACTAACTTCTTTCAATATGCACAATTCAGAATATGAAAGTCTGCATTTATAAACAAGAATATCATCTTCTTTGAGTTAGTATCGTTCACTCTTTGTCATATGTGCGATAATTAGCCATAGCTTGTGAAATTTTTAATGAATGGTAACATCCATTTCAACCTCATCAATAATTTTTGATGCAATAGGAAATATGTCCCTATAGTACTTGGTAACATTAAGCTTGGCATTATCACACACCCAACCAAGAGGATAGGGCTTGGGATGAGGTTTGGTCTCTAAAACCAACTTCTTAACAGCTTATTTATTTATTAAATTTAATTGAGAACCCAAATAAAAAAGAGTTTCAATATTTGTATGTTTTGCAACAACTCTGATATGGAACAATTCACTTCTTATTTTATTAGAATTATGAGATGCAATAGAAGAGTTTGTACCAGTATGAAGGGAATTCTTACCTTCTACACCCACAACTACAATATGTGTTTCGTCGCTTGAGTCGGGTCCCAAGTCTTCTTGCACTGTTGCAATTCTCTTCTTCTTTCCTTTTCCTCCATACTTTTTAGGCATGATCTCATGATGTAATTTCTAGTAGTGCTCTCGATCATATCCATCTTTGTCACATGTTGTGCAATGGATTTTTTCTCCCTCTTTATTGGTTGTATCCATCTTCTTTTCTTTGCCTTTTCCTTTGCACTTGTTGTTTTCAAATTTGTGAGGTTTCATTGGATAGTCTTCTTGTACACGTTTTCCCCTGATTTCAATGAGTAGCTTGCACACTAGCCTCATCCAAATTAGTAGTATGCAATAACAACACACTATGATGAATGTAATTGAGAAGTGCACCTATATACTTCATGAAAGTATCTGAAGAATTTAGAGGAATGTTTAAATCAAGATCTTTCTTCCTAAATTTTTTTGTAAAACTTTGTACACTCTGACCTTTATTAAATCTAAAGTTTTTCCATTCCATCATAACTTTATGAATGTAATCCAATAGGTAAAATTGATTTCTCAAAGCAAAAGTAAATTCATACCCAAAGAATTAAAATACCATCGATACACGCTTGATAGAGATTTATTTTTCGCTAGATTTTTGTTTATGCTGCTACAGTATTGTTTATGCTGTTATACAACTGTGGTGATATCACTCTTTTGGCTGTTTGTGATAGGGACTGGTTTGTCACAACGCATGTAACGGTTTAAGATGTCTTTTGATTCTCATGAATATCAAAGACTGGTATTTTTTCGTCTAAAAAAGATTTTTGTTTTATAGGGAGCCATGATACCGTCGCAAATTTCGAGACAGTATTGACATATTTCTTATCGAGCAAAACGCTTGGGCTGCCTGGTCATGGTCCTTGTTCAAGTCTAAGTCTGCTCCAAGCTTAAGCTTAGCCAAAGCAATTTCCTCAGTAGCGTCCAGACATTCATACATACGCTTTGATTTCACAAAAGGAGCTGTACTGGGTAAAGGGGGCAAGCTATCAAGTGCAGGGATTGTTTGAAAGTATATTGTCTCATTTTCTTCTGTTGCCCTTTTCAAATTTAGATCAATATCACCCTCCAATTTGGACGCCATCTCCAGAATTGGTGCCAGTCCCACTAGTCCGTTTGCACGTTTCATAGCATTTGTAAGAGTCATAAGTCCATCTCTTAAGCGTGCAATTTCTTCTCCAATCTCCTTGGAGTGATGTAAGAAAAGACTACATCTATACGAAGCTTCAGCGGCGAATAGTGCAGCTTTGAGATGTAAATGTGCAATATCACGTGTTCTGAAAGTGCCCATGAAGAGGTGAGAAGAGGAGGGCTATATACGCTTCCTGATAGTAAATACTTATCTGCCTGGCAACCATGCAAATAAAGAAATTTGGTTTGTTATCGGAGATAAACTTATGATACAAGCACTCCTGAGCCTGAGCAAGCATGACCTTCTCCAACATGTCCGCGCATTCCACAGATATGTCAACGGTGGAGTTCCCTGCGGTGGCCTTCACGGAGATATTTTCTCTGAGAAAAACGAAGGCCCCCGCCGCTGCCTGGAACGCATTGCAAGCCTCGTCGTGCCCGTGAGCTGAAACGGCGATCTGGCTGTGAATGGCAGCCAAATTGAAGACAATGGCGGCTTTCTCAAAGTGGATGTTGTGATCTGAGGCACTCTCATGCTTCTTGAAAGAGTCGTACCAGGTGAAACAGAAGGACATGGAATTGGGGAGTGTGGACTCCATGACACAGAGAGCTCTGTAGTATTTCTGCATCAGATCGCGACGGGCTTCCAGCTTCATATCGCGCCCCTTCTCCACTTCCTCGCGCATCCGGCGGATCTGTTTGAGAGAGAGCAGGTACTCTTCCACCTGCTTCGATGACGCCTTCGACTTGTTGGTAGCGATGTAGTCACTGAGAGGTGTATGCATGTTCAGCGACGCAGTTTTTTTCTCAGAAATGGCCATTAACGATTCGAATGCCATTTTCCTGTATTCTTCAATTCAACTCAATGGACGTATATTAATGCCAAGGGAATGCTCTTTGTGCTTCTTGATTTACTTATAGATATATATACGCTATACGCCAATCAACGGTATCCACCCTCAACACGCCGACTTACCCATATTAAACAACTTTTTCCAATCGATTTATGCGAGCTATGCTATTAATTAATACGGTTTGCTAATTCACTATTCTTTGCTTCTTTGAGCATCTACATGACTCATGACTCAAGACTCAAAACTTATGTGAGATGAAATCAATAAAGATGAAATGAAAGACTCAAGACTCAAAACTTATGTCAGATGATATCAAAATATAAATAAAGAGGTTTATAATCATTTTGTAAGATATAAAATATTGATGAAACACTAAAGTTACACAATATAGTCTTCCACAAACCTATCCATACTACAACAAGAGTGTCACAAACTTTCATGAAGCATTCATGACAAGAAAGGACACAAATCCTTGCATCATTTGCTTCACTTGTTCACTCTTGAATTGTTGATATAACATAGTACCTTCATGTAAAATAAGAGCATATTTCTACATAGAGGTTTAATTAAATTAAGATATGTGTGAAAGAGATGATAATAGGGATTAGAGTCAAATTGGTGATATGATAATGTTTGTTGTATAAGAACAACTCGGAGTCACCTAGCACCTACAAGTCTAGTAAACTTTGATATGCATCAAATTTCATCAAAATTTTACAAAAAAAACTGCTATATTGTTATCCATTCCTTGTCATGCACCATATTTAATTAGATAAAAAAAATGATATTTATCACTAAAAAGAAGGATTCTATATTCACATGTACTTGGAGTTCCTTTGCATGCATCGTCAAAGAATCTCCCATATTTTGACAAGTTAATGACTAACTCTTTGGTTCTCTTTATTAATTTAGAAGCTTTAGAACCTTCTCAATAGGAGAGCCTTATTTATGTAATATCTTGTTTTTGCTCACTCTTAACCCAAAGAATATTACATGGTAGGGATTTATGGGGGGCTTACTATAGGGGTCTCTAATTGAAGTCTCAAAAGCATTTCAAAAAATGAATTCTTGCTCCATTTATTGGGCTCACCCACTATCTATAATATATCATTCTAGACTAATTTAGAGAAATAACAAGAAACAAATATATAATTGGCAATTTTTCTTCTTCTACCTTGAAAAGAGTACATTAATCCATGCCATTCCAATTTCATTTTTGTCCATTTTCCCATGTAAGTATCTTATTGGACAATGCTAGCCAAGTCAAGATTCTAACTTCCAATGGGCATATTAGCTTCCAAATCGAAGTCTACCACCAAATCCTATGGCATATATATTTTGGGATATCAAAGAATCATATACAAATTTAATAGAAAGAGTAACTATGGATTTGTTATAGGTCCATTTCAATTCATCCTCATGATCTTGTAAAAGAATTGCATTGTGATTTAAAAGAAATACATAATTGATCATAAAGAACGTAATGAACATGTGAAAATTCATAATGAGCGTGTGAAATTGTAGATGGATTCACCAAAGAATCTCAAGCACAAAATCATTTCTCTGGAAAGGAATCCTCAAAGCCTCAAATAAATGAGATCCTAGATTTGGTTCCGCCCAATTTCATCTATTCCCTAAAATAATAATTATAACTTACAGGTCTAGTATTCTTCTTTTTGAAATTAGATTTTCAAATTATTAAAGACAAAACTAGATAGAATCTGTTTGTTGGCCATTACATGATGGATAAGAAAGCGAGAATCAAGTTTCCTAATGGAATCAAAGATTTTTTCTAACATGCCTAGACAGTACCTATTTCAAAATCATAGATTCAACATATTGAACTATAACCTAACCTCTGAATCTTCTAAATTTTGCTGGTCTTGACCATATGATTATAATTTTTGATATCCCGACCTCCGGCTTCCTTGTAATCGAAGAGAATCCATGCTTGTTTGAGTAATGGTGCAAAGAATAGAAAACATAACCATATCAACAATTGACACCCATCAATCCCACACGCTTCTTGTAATATCTACATCGATTTGAAACCCTTGGATGCTCTTTGGAGGGCACCGAATTACCATCGAATGAGGATGACCCACCAACTTATGTAGGGGTTCAAACCATGGACATATTAATGGAGGTAATATAACACAAACAAAAGATACAAGCAATGGATTTTGAGAAATGGGCATCAAAGAGCCTGATTCAAATCAAGATTTCGAGCATATGGGAAATAAGGAAATGAATTACAAGGATGGGCCCAAAATTCCTCATCATGATCCTAGTAAATCGAATCACATGATGACATATTGATGATATAGATATTAAAACAATTGTAGGCCGATCACACCCAAGATACACTAATCTTCCTTTAGAAATGCAAATGGTTTCAACACATAAACTCCCTCCAACTTCATTTTCACTAAAAGATGAGCCATGAATTTGAAATCTCTTCTTCTAATGGTGATTTTCACTATTTTATTATAAGTATCAGGTTCATAATCAAACCCTTGCTGCGATTTCACCCATAAAAATAATATCTCTGCAGATTAATCAAATCCGTGGAAAATGGCCAAAACCCTATGTCATATGGTCGACACGACATTGCATATAGTATATAAATCACGAGGGTTTAATTGGTGAACTTGCTCAAGAATTGGATGGGCACGTGACACTTGATTTGGCTTCTGGTTTGGCTCTCGAACCAGCCTGGAATTTCATTTTTTTTCAACCTGTCAAACGAAATTTTCATGACGGTTTTGAGTTTTACATGCCCTTTACGTTTTACCTATATTTATGAGTGTCAATTTTTTTTTCACTCTTATATATTATAAAATTATAAATGACTATAATTTTTTTTATAGAAAAAACAAAAAAATATAAAAAATTAACAAAAAGTATATATAGCAAAAACAATCATAATAATAAACATACTTAACCTACTTAATAATTCAATATTACATATTAAATTATAATTTTTTTTTATCAAATTGGATATCCACACACACACACACACACACACATAAAGGTAATAGACAACTATTACAATTTATGATGGGTCATTTCAATTATTAGATGTCAAATCTAATGTAGAAGGCAATGGTGAAGAACACACTTACTGATTCACATATGTGGAAGAATAAGTCGTCGCCTGAGGGGTACTGTCATGTTAATCATAGAAATTCTTCACCTTTCCTTATGATCATGTTGTGGTTGAAACGAGATGTTTCCATGGGACCATGTTGCTAACCACTTGGTATTGCTAGGTGTTTCACATGAAAATAAACATAGGGCAAAATCCTAAGCCTCAATAGAGTAAACAGTGGTGATGTTGGGTTATCATGGTCGAATGATGTTGCTCTATAACATCTAAGGATGTACATTAGCCATTACCACCATCATGGGGACGTCACTAATAGATCAATATTATAACACGTTCGTTCATATTGGGGGTTAAAATATTAAAAAATAAAAAAACAATATATTGGGGTTGTATTAAGGGTATAAGGGATTATATTATTTACTATATAAATACCCCAATATGTTGGGGGATTTTTTTATTACAAACCAAAAAGATGCATATGGTTTTCACCCTATGGGAGGGAGCATAGGGTTTTCGTGCGTTTTCGGCCGTGTTGGAGGAGAACCAAGGCATAGGGTTTTCGGCCGTGTTGGAGGAACACCAAGGCATAGGGTTTTTGGCCGTGTTGGAGGAGCACCAAGGCACATGGTTTTCATTTTTAGCCATGTTGGAGGAGCACCAAGGAATAGGGTTTTCAGTCATGTTGGAGGAGTTCCAAGGCACAAGGTTTTCGGCCATGTTGGGGGAGCACCAAGGCACAGGGTTTTCGCCTGTAATGCAACCGTGTTGGAGGAGCACCAAGGCACATGGGTTTTGGCCATGTTGGAGGAGCACCAAGGCACAGGTTTTTTGGCCATGGTGCGACCGTGTTGGAGGAGCACTAAGGCACACAGTTTTCAGTTGTGGTGTGGCCGTGTTGGAGGAGCAACAAGGAATAGGGTTTTTGGCCGTGTTGGAGGAGCACCAATGTTAGGATTATTAATCCTCCCTTGTCCAAATTTGGTCATATGTCTAAATCGGGAGTCATGTCTAAATCGGAAGTCCATCCAGTCTATTTATAGTCATTAGCACCATTGGTTAAACTTGACCTAATTGGGGCACATGTTTCAGTTACCAAAGTGTGGGGAACACTAATTGAGGCTCACTGCCACTTATTGCACTTGATTGCATAAGTTTAGGAGTCTCCTAGATCAATCCCTACAATTTAGGAAGCAACTGGGAGTGCCGAAACCAACCAAGGTCAGTTAACTTCAATTGACGACTAGTCAAGCCAAGTTAGGAGTCAGTTACATTCAGTTCTAGCTCTCTACATTCAATTAAACAATGGTTTAATTAATTGCACACATGTGGGGATTTTTTCTCACCTACCACAGTCAGTTAACCATTATTTAATACTAAATGTAACAGTTGGTTGTGTTTTAGAACTCCGGTTATGATTTAGACAAGGATAGTTA
>LPNX010329018.1:76175-98381 GCA_001517045.1 Pseudotsuga menziesii
CCAAGTCGCAGGGTTTTCGGTCATGTTGTAGGACAACCAAGGTATAGAGTTTTCAACCGTGGTGCGGGTGTGTTGGAGGAGCACCAAGGCATAGGGTTTTCAATCGTGTTGGAGGAGCACCAAGGCATAGCGTTTTCAGTTGTGGTGCGACTATGTTGGAGGAACACCAAGGCACAAGGTGTTCAGTTGTGTTGGAGGAGCACCAAGGCATAGGGTTTTCGAAGTGCACTGTGGGAGGGATCATAGGGTTTTCAGCAATGTTGGAGGAGCAACAAGGCATAGGGTTTTCGATCATGTTGGAGGAGCACTACGTAGGAGGGTGAAGCAATGGTGAAGGAATTCATAGCACTAATCTTCTGTTCTTTTTGACCTAAGGAAATTTACCCTTTTTGGGTTTTCAGCCATGTTGGAGGTTTGAGGTGGAATCATTCAAGTCTTTGTTATCTAAGGCGTGATATTGCTTGAAGAATATATGTACCATTGCATATATATCTATGGTGCCAAGAGGGTGCATTCCACTACGACAAAGAAAACCATTAAATTGTCGTTATATCATTGCTCCTTTTCTTACAAACGGGATGAGAAAGAGAGCTGGGTGTATTCTCTTCTCCCACAATTTGTGAACTACAATATCAAGCCAATTTAAGCCATTAAGGAGGAGTGTGTAGCTGAAGAAGGAGCCAGGAGTATGCAGTCGCCTACAGGTCAGAATATACAAATGAATCAAATTGTAAATGGAGTCTTAAGGCTGCCATAATAGTCCAGAATTAACTATTTTATTTGCCTGATATGTAATCTTTTATTTGATGATTGGATGCAATAAACTATTCTTTGGATGCCAAATTTTGTGTGTGTAAACTATTTGACTAAACTCTAAACCCATAAATACACTAAATACATCAGCAATCCTCAATAATGTATATCAACGACATATGATAATACTCAGTAATCTCTAAACAGTTATCATCAAAGTGTTTGACGAAAGCATTAAGACAAAATCAATAAGCATTATTGAACCAAAAAATTAGCCCAGATCGAACAAGGTACATTAGAAAAGATGTATTTCAAGGTTAAACATTAATTATTGAAATGTTTTTTGGCCTTTTCCTCTTCCTGTTATATTTTGGGTAAAATAGACCAATGAACGCATTGAAAAGTTATTTATATTTGTGTTTAGAGTGCCCATTGCTCTATTTTGTAGTGTTAGATTTAAGGGTCTTTTCTTTCCATACCATATTTGTGGATAATTTTTATTTAGAATTTCAGTGCATTAAATACGGTATCTATTTAGGGATTGCTGGAAGTGCTCTGGGTTTAAATATCATAAAGAACTTAAATCCTGAAAGAGAAAAAGAAGTTGTATTATATTTCTCATAGGGCCACGAGTTTGACCTAGCTATTGTCAAAGTTAAATTTCATAAGAATGTAACTAATTCTACATGTTAATTGATTTATAGAAATGCACCAAATAATGGATGTGCATTGTTTATTATGAATGCACCAAATATTTCATTTTAAGGATGCAGTGTGGAAACCATGTCTGTTTTGGAGAATATCTTCAATATCTACTACATTACCAATTTTTTGGATGAAACTTACACAAACATGGGCACCTCATCTATCCCTTCAAGTTCTTTCCATCATATGTCTTGTTAATTTTAGAGTACAAAATACATTTTTTGTTTTCTTGATGCAAATAATAGTAATGCAACTTGTGAAAGGGAAAATGTTTTTTTTTTCTTATATAAACGTAGTAATTTATCTATTCTACATATTATGCAACAACATGTCTATTTCCTTGTCCAGGGTAGATAAGATAATTTTGGATGTAGTCTCTACCTTGAAGGAGCCAAATGGATCAAGCAAATATGTGATTGCAACATATATTGAGGTAATTATGTTTAAACCCTATTTAGGCATGCTATTGTATTAGAAATATAATTCAATGGGAATGTATCATTATTGTGCTTATGTCAGGTATATAGTTTAGTTATAAGGTGATGGTATCCAAGGAGCTTTCCTTCCTCTATGTTTTAATTCTATTTTTTCATTGTAGTTGTCTCTTTTAGAAATATATTGTTAGTAAAACACATTTATATAGAAAAATAAATGAATACATTGAATGTCCATCAATTCTGCTATGTATGCTTTTCTATGTTCTACTCTGTTTTTTTTCCAATTATGTGTGTTTGATATTATCCTTATTTTCCTTTCAACTATTATCACAGAGATGTATAATAATGTATTGTTAATTTATGAGTTTTTTTATTTAGTTTCTAATAGAGATTGTGGCATATTACAATTTATCCCCTTTTTAACCTTCATGAAATCCCATATGCTGAAGTGTGATCAATATTCCTCCATGCTCAATTTTCCATTTACAACACCCAACATGTTACGATTTGGTTCATGAAATGACCAAATACATAAAGAAATTTGGAAATAGAGATTGAAATTCCTCATAGAAATATTAGCAACAACATTCTAAGTATCAGCTTTTGGTGTGCCCTCCCCAAGGTCTCTATAGGAACCAAGTAGCTACTTGGACAAGTGCGATAAAAGACATTCCTTTCATTTATTCAAAAATTGTGAAGTACATAATAACAATAAGACTGTAACAATTTATAAAATGTTTATCAAAACAATACAATTGTAGAAGTGACAACCCTAACATTTCCCCCTCTCTGTTCTCTTTATACAAAAATAAGTGAAAGAAAATATTGGCATTGCTTCAATCAAAACTAGTGATGTGTGTCATTTGTTATGGTGCCAACTGAATATTGCATTGTCGATTTTACTCATCCCTTGTGACACTAGCCAAAGGAGTATCTAGGTTGGTTCTTTGAATCCTTAGTCCCCACATTATTGTGGCACACCAACTATCTTCCTTAACTCGCAGGAATTACGATTTGTCTAATTGTAACACAATAAGGTTAAAGCATTAGCATCCTTATGTGAAGCATCAAATAAGGAATTTGAAACATTTAAATGAATAAATTAATTCAATCATTAATCCAAACTACAAGTACATGTGAAAAGAGACGATCTATCTTGTAAATGCAACTTCCTTCATAGCATTTCCATTCTTAACTTGTGTGAACCATGGCATGGATGGGGCAATGCTCACCATTTTGGCAGCCCATCACAAAACATTTAAAGTAATACTTACTTATAACCAACACACTAATAGAAAAGCTTGAACCAACGATATTTCCAATGAATAATCCAACTAGGAATACACAGAGTTTAGGTTATAGTATTTTCATAACAAATCCAAAACATTAACAATGAAACCCGCACCAATGAACAATCCAACTAGGAATACATAGAGTTTTGGCTATAGTTTTTCCCTAACAAAGGAAAATGGGTATGTTTCATGTAACATGCATTAGATACCAGGGGAAATAAAATACCCGAAGCCTTAAAACCATTAACAAAGAGTATCAGAAAATGGGAGATATGTCTATGTTTGTAAAGTAGATAAGAAACAACATGTCAAAATTTCCATTCTAATATCATGATAAAAATGAAAATGAAATAACTTTGTAGGTCAAATTTTGAATGATATGTGTGCATATACCACATATTGGGGATAAGTTTTGTAGTAGGCATAGTCACAAGGGGATTTTAGTTATGCCATACACTAAGGAGGATATGCATTTAATAGTTGAGGAAATTACTAGTAATATTATAGTGAATCCACATGCTATCCCATTTTAAATGACTATTGGCCTTTTCACTGAATGTATCATGGGTAATATTGTAGCACACATGGGGAAAGAGGGAGATGGAACTCCTTTAACTGATCTTAGTATAAGTGTAATTGTTGTTTCTTAACCGATATTATATATTACCATATTTGTAGCATCCAAACCATTAATTCAAAAATCCAACCATCTACTACACACTGCCACCATGTATAATTTCTACCTATGTAGAAAGTTAACTTCCATGATATTTCTAGGTCTTACATATTACTAGCAATTAAAGAATATGGTGGATGATAAGATTCATTATTGTGGTCATGGCCTTGTTCAAATTCTATCCTAGAAATTGATAGAAGAACATTCTCATGATAGAGGTCTATGTTTTGGAGATATGGAACATGATTGTATGATAGCTCATGGAGTTTCTCATTTATTGACTAGAAAGGCCTCTTTGCCAAAGTGATGCATATAAAGCCCATTTTTGTGAGTGTTGTGGTGTGATTGCAATAATGAATTTGAATATTTTTTGGATTGTAGAGGATGTAAGAACAATATTGATATTGTGTAGATGAGTTTGCATAATCATGTCTTTGCATATGTAGATTGCATAGTAATATTAAGTTTTTTTTAATGTGCTATAATATTTATATCCTTATTATTCCTTTTGTTGATGTTTTAGGTTCACATACCATATGTTTGTATATTATCCTTTTAATAACTCATTTCCATGGCCCTTTACCCAATAATGTTTGCTAAAGAAGTTAAGGATCTAAACGATGAAAATAAGAAAAGATATATTGAACATTGTCTATTGCATTTGGGTTCTCTACACAAATAATTGGAATGTAATCTCCTCATAGAAGTGGAATATGTGTGGAATACATGAATATTTTTGTAAAATGAAAATTGAAGAGGAAGCAATATGTTGAAAATACCATTGTAGCATCATGATTTGAGTTAAAATGAAATAAATTTACGGGTCAAAGTTAAAATTATATCTATGTGTTTAACACAAATTGGGAATAAGTTCAGTATTAATCATATCCATAAGGGAATTGTAGGTATGACATACCTTCATGAGGATATTCCTTGGATAGTTGAGGTAAATACGGCTGATAGTGAATCTACATGATACCCCCTCTCAAATGAGTATTGTCCCATTCATTGAATGTATTGTGGGTAAGGTCACTGCAGGCATGGGGAAAGAGGGAGATGGAACTCCATTTATTGAGGTAATTGTAAGTGTAATTTTTTTTTTGCTACTTACTTTGACTTGTAGTAAATTTATGACTTTTAGTTCATTTTATTTTATTATACAATACTCACTGACATATTTTAGGTGGACAACATTGACAAGGAACTAGATAAACATGGATACTAGATGAGAGGTTTGAGACCATGTATAATTGTCACATGGGTAGAAAGTTATCTGTTAGATTTTTAACATTAAGCTAGCATTATATTAGGATCTTTAACTGAGAGAATAACAAGCACAACAATCAAACAAAAGAGACAATGAACATAGTGTTTTTCCTTAGGGAAACCATAAATGGAGAAAACCCTGCAACTTCCTCAGAGATAGAATCAGCACCAAAAGTAAATCCCAAAACAGTAATATGATCTCCCGACAACAGTAACCTTCTTTCTTCCTAGCCCTAGTGTCTTCTTCTTCCTTAGCTATGCGCTACAACTGAGTGTGAGTGAGTGTGTGATAAATAGAGAGGATAGCTCTCTATTTATACTAATTCTTGACTTGACTAAACCCTACTAGGGCCAACTTCACTAGGTGAGTCTAACAACCCTAGTCCCCCGAAACTACGGGGACTTTTACCGTTGAACAATAGGAGGGTTACCCATATTGGCTTGACATGACTTGTTTACATTATAAAAACTCCCGATAGGAACATCGAGGCATGAAATGACTCAAGTACATTACAAATACATCCTGGAATAAACATCGGGTTACAATACATAAGAAATACAAGTGAATACATTCCAAAGTTACAATTACATCAACACTCCCTCTTAACTAGGACGATATTCTATAGACACAATTCATCAGCACAAGTCTTCTTCTCTATATCATCTGGATCATCATCGAGTCCTAGTCATCTTCACCTTCAAGTCATCTCTGTCTTCAAGTCATCTTCATTTGGATCTAGATCATCACTCGATCTAGATCATCATCACTGGATATGGATCATCACTTGACCTGGATCATCTCTGGAGCATCATCACTGGATCTGGATCATCCCTCGATCAAGATCATCACTGCAGGATCATCATCACTAGATCATCACTGCCGGATCATCATCACTAGATCATCACAGGTGCTATCTCATGATTCTTCTCATCGTAGGAAGTTCTACAAAGCGAGCCCTTTTTCATGCGAGTTGTAGGCCTAGCCTCCATGTAGGTCTTCTTCCAGCACTTATATCTGAACCCAATTCAAAATGGCCCACCCAGCACTTATATCTAATCATGTAGGAACCAATCCTATAATCATATAAAAAAGGCACTCCTAGCACTCACATCTGACCATGTGGGAACACCCCCCACAACCCTGTCAGAAAGGCCCAACACTCACATCCGTCAACCCAGCACTCACATCCATCAACCAATGTTGTAAAGGCTCAGCACTTACACTCAGTCATGTGAGGAACCAATCCTCCATGCCGAAAGGCTCTGCACTTACATCTGACAACCAATTTCAGAAAGGCTCAGCACTTATATTCAACCATGCAAGGAACCAATCCTTCATGCCAAAAGGGATCTGCACTTACATCTGACAACCAATGTCAGAAGGGCTCTACACTCACATCTGTTCTTGTAGGAACCAATCCTATAGTCACATCATAATGGCCCTCAGTCCTAGACTGAGCTTTCCTGGTAACTGACCAGGTGTCTCCATTCCAAGAATGGCATTCAACGCTTATATCTGATCATGTAGGAATCAATCCTACAGTCACATCAGAATGGCTCAGCACTCACATCTGACAGGGAAGGAACCAATCCTCTCACCATGTCAGAATGGCTCTAGGTCTCACCATTTCCCCTTGGAGGGAACCTTCATCTAGAGAACACCAAGCTTCCCCTTGAAGTACTCAAACTTCACCCTAGCCAATGGCTTTGTCAACACATCAACTATCTGTTCATCCATTGCAACATACTAAAGCTTCACTGCTCCCCTCTACACCATATCCCTGATATAGTGATACTTTATCTCGATATGCTTCGACTTTTCATGGAACATTGAGTTCTCTGAAAACTTCACACAACTCTGGTTGTCACAATGTATACAAATAGCATCCATCTGAAGATCAAATAAATCAAACAATAGCCTCCTCTACCATACTTCCTCACAACTAGATGAACAAGCTGTGACATACTCTGCTTTAGCTGTACTCAATGCCACAAAGGATTTCTTCCTGCTAAACCAAGAGATCACACCTGATCCCATACTGAAGTAGCACCCTGAAGTGCTCTTCCTATCTATGGCACTGCCTACCCAATCTAAATCAACATAACCCTCCAGGTTAATCTTTTGATTCCCCTCATACTTGAGCCCATAATCAATTGTACCCATCAAGTACCTCAGAATATGCTTTGCAACAATCAAGTGAACATGTCTCGGATCTGTCAAGAACTAGCTCAAGGTGTTCACAGCAAAGCAAATGTCTGGTCTCGTGTTCATCAAGTACATCAAGCACCCAATCATCTGATGATACATCGTAGCATCAATCAATTCTGATGAAGCATCACTCAATAGCTCAATATCTTCAGGTTCGATGCCATAGGTGTGGTCATGGCCTTGCAGTCCATCATCCCAAACCTCTTCATGATCTCTACTGCATACTTCCCTTGTCTGAGGGAGATTCTATCTGCATTCTGCCACACCTACATGCCTAGAAAATAATGCACCATACCCAAGTCCTTCATTTCAAACTCGGTGGCAAGCTTTCTCTTTGTATCAGTAATCAACCCATCCATACCTATTACAAATAGATCATCTACATATAGTAGGAGCATCATTGGGTTTCCATCTTCAACCTTGTAGTAAAGGTTGGAATCTGCTTTACTCTTGGTAAAGCCCAAATTGGATAGAAATCCATCAATTCTTCCGTACCATGTCTTGGGTTCCTGTTTTAAACTGTACATGGATTTCTTCAATCTACACACATGAGACTCCCTGTCATGTGTCTCAAAACCAAGTGGCTTCTCTACATACACTTCCTCTTCCACTACACCATTCAAGAAAGAAGTCTTGACATCCATTTGGTGTATCTTCCATTTCATTACTGCAGCCATAGCAAGTACTGATCTGATGGAAGTGTATCTGGCTACAGGTGCAAAGGTTTCTTCATAATCTATTCCTTCTTTCTATGAGAAGCCATGAGGCACGAATATTGCCTTATATTTTTCTATGCTACCATCTATAGCATGCTTGATCTTGTAGATCCATTTGGAAGTTACAACTGACTTCCCTTCTAGTCTTGGGACAACATCCCAAACATCATTATTCATGATTGATTGATATTCTTCTATCATAGAATCCTTCCATTCTTTCCGTTCTGTCTCTTATTCATGATTGGAAGGTTCTTTATTGATAAAGTCACATAGTAAAGCTACATATCTGGAGTAGGATCTTGTTCTCTTTCTTTCTCTGTGATTCTCTTCTGGAGCCCCATATCTTTCTGCACCTTGGATAGCTTCCTGTACCCAAGCAAGTTTCTTCTTGAGAGGATTCTTCTCTTGAGTTGGATCTACAGCTTCTTGAGGTTCTTCAAATTCTCGATCTTCTTCTTGATTTTATTCGTTCATGGTTGTGTCATGAGTTCTGGGTGCTTCTGCTTCTTCAGATTCTTCAACAAGTCTCTTTCTGGATTTGTTGTAAGCTGTGTCTTCATCAAATGTTACATCCCTGCTGATGTCGATCTTCTTGAATCCTAGGAAATATATTCTATAAGCCTTTGAGCTTTCATAGTATCCCATAAATATACCCTTCTTTCCTGAAGGATCTAACTTTTTCCTCTTTTCTTTCTGAATGTGTATGTACACTAGACAGTTGAATATTATGAGATGGTTGGCTTCTGGTTTTTTGCTGGAAAAGGCTTCTTCAGGTGTCTTGTTCTCGAGTACTTTGTGTGTATTATGGTTCTATACGTACACCACTATTCTGGCAGCTTCTACCCATAGATGCATGGGAAGATCCTGATCATGAAGCATTGCTCTTGCAGCTTCCATGATAGTTTTATTCTTCCTTTCTGTAACCCCATTCTGTTGTGTATTATATGGAGTGGATAACTCCCTCTTAATCCCTAATTCTTAGCATAATTCTTTGAATTCATTTCATGTGAATTATCCGCCATTATCTGATCGAAGGTCTTAATCTTCTTTTCTGTGTGGTTCTCAATCAAGGCTTTGAATTCCTTGAACTTGCTAAAAACTTCATCTTTGTTCTTCATGAAGTAAATCCATGTCTTCCTAGAATAATCATCAATGAAATAAACATAGTATACATACCCGCTTAGTGAACTTGATACCATTGGTTCCCATACATCAGAGTGGATGATTTCCAAGATTCATTTTGCTTTGCTCTCGCTACTTGGAAATGTCTTCTTTGTTTTCTTTCCTTTCACACATCCTTTGCAGAACCTTTCATGTTTTTCTTGAATTTATGGAAGACCTTCAACAGCTTTGCTTGCAAGTGGCAGTGTTCTGTAATGCACATGTGCAAGCCTTCTGTGCCAAAGTTCATTTGGCTCTACTGTGTCATGGACCAAAGCTTGTTCTAGATGGCCCTTCAATTTGTATAATCCTCCTTCTTGTTCTCCAATTACTATTGCATCGTCAATAGTATTTCCTCTTGACCACATGAGGACTTGGCCATCTACAAATGCAACCCTGATGTCTTTTGCATCCAGTGCCGATATGGATAGAATATTCTTCTTTAGTCCTGGTACAAACAAGACATCCTTCATTTTCATAGACTTTCCAGAGTCTAGCTTGTAGGAGGATTCACCACTACCTTTTATGGGATATTGGTAGTCATACCCAAGCTTCACTTTATGGGGTGAATTATGTTTGGATAGTTTCTCAAAAGATTCCTTGAAACCTGTCATGTGTTTGGAATCCCCACTGTCAATAATCCAATCTTTGCTTCCATGAGTGACATTTCCCGTGAGAGTGGAGATCAAAACATATTCTTCTTCACTTGAAGAGTCTTCACTTTCTTGTTTTACTTTCTTCCTGGGAGGATCATCATCCTCAACAGTGTAAGCATGATGTCTTCTTTTGGAGTTCTTCTTCTTCTTGGATCCATTCTTATTCATGTTACAATTTCTAGCAAAGTGTCCTATTTCATCGCATGTATAACATCTAAGTTTGGATGGATCCCTTACAATATTATTTTTCCGATGAGAATTCTTACCTTGGTGATGATGATTTTCCATTCTTCCTTCCTTGGAGTGTACTATGAGAGCTTGATCTTCACTTCCCATATTTTCTTCTCGAGCTGCTATTCAAGCTTCTTCTTGTGAACATTCTTCCCATAGTCTACTGAACTTGACTAACTTCTTCCTAGAACAAATTCCTAGGATGAAACAATCCCATGACCTAGGGAGACCATTCAAGGTTGTCATCACAATTTCTACATTCTCCACTTCTTCATCTACTAATTCAAGTTGTTCTTTGATCTGGGAGACCCTTGTGAAGTATGACTGGATGGTCTCCTCATTCTGTATCTTTACATTCTTCAACTGGTTCCTTAGAGTCATCTTCCAGTTGATGTTCTTCCCTTCAAACAGTTTGGTTAGGGAATCAAACATGGATTTAGATGTCTTGAGGGAGGACACATGTGGTATGAGGTGATCCTTGATTGAATCAGCAATAATCCTCTTTGCCATAACCAACTTCTTCTTATGTAAGTCCTTGGCATCATCTCCCTCTGGAACTGGAACCTCCTCACTGATATAGGAGTCCAACTCATTTTGTTCCAGGACCAAGGAGATCCTAAACTTCCAGGCTCAGAAGTTATCAGCTCCCTCAAGATTTTCATCAAGCTTGGTATGATGAGACATCTTAACTGAGAACCTCAAATGGAAATACAAAAGATTCAGATCTTACCAGGTCAAGATGTCGGATCTAGATTTGGAGCTGAAATTCTGAAAAGTTGGTTCAAGAGTGGATTAGGGTTTTGCTTTTTTGGAGTTCTATCCAACCAAATTCTTTGATATTGATCTCTAAACTTCTATTTTGGGGAGGAGATCAATCCAGTCTTGGGATCACTGAAAAATTCCACTTCTGTGAAAAGCCCTAATTTCCAACAGTAGTGTCGGGTCCAAAACTGAAAAACCTTAGAATTGGATTCTGCTTCGACATAAAGATGTGCCCTAGGGAGGAGAGTTATTCCAACCTTGTTTTTCTAAAAATATATGGAGAGAGATCCACAAAGTAGGAAGCCCTAGTTCCCATAGCTGCATAGTGTCTTCTTCTCAGGTTAGCTCTGATTCCATGTTAGATTTTCAACATTAAGCTAGCATTATATTAGGATCTTTAACTGAGAGAAGAACAAGCACAACAATAAAACACAAGAGACAATGAACACAGTGTTTTTCCTTGAGGAAACCATAAATGGAGAAAACCCTGCAACTTCCTCAGAGATAGAATTAGCACCAAAAGTAAAACCCAAAACAGTAAGATGATCTCCCGACAGCAGTAACCTTCTTTCTTCCTAGCCCCAGTGTCTTCTTCTTCCTCAGCTATACACTACAACTGAGTGTGAGTAAGTGTGTGATAAATAGAGAGGATAGCTCTCTATTTATACTAATTCCTGACTTGACTAAACCCTACTAGGTTCGACTTCAGTAGGTGAGTCTAACAACCCTAGTGCCCCGGAACTGCGGGGACATTAACCCTTGAACAATAGGAGGGTTACCCATCTTGACTTGACATGACTTGTTTACATTATAGAAACTCCTGATAGGAACATCGGGGCATGACATGACTCAAGTACATTACAAATACATCCCAGAATAAACATCGGGTTAGAATACATAAGAAATACAAGTGAATACATTCCAAAGTTACAATTACATCAACATTATCTTCCATGATATTTCTAGGTCATACATACTACTAGATATTAGGGAATACAGTGGATGAAAAGATTCATTCCCATGGTCATGTCCTTGTTCAAATTCTAATCTAAGAAGTTTCAAAGGTTTTTCCTTCGACCATCTCAAGTTTATCCTAATTTAAAATTTTAGAAACTTAGTGCTTAGCCTATTAGAAAATCTGTTTTGGTTTTCCTAGGCCTTTGCCAATAGGTCCAACACTCTCTTCAAGGAATGGATCGGGATGCCAACTAATGACCTTCTAATTTGCCCCTATCCCTTAGAGATTATTTTTTATATCCTTTTGGGAAGATTCATGTCGATACCACCCACATACACCAGAAATACTATTAATGAAATAGCAAAAAAGTGGCTTAATATATTCTAGAACATGGACGGTTCTCTTGCATGAGACAGTAAATTATGGCCTGCCATTGTGTTTGAGTTTTGTCTTACGGTTTGTACATAGAACCACTTGCATATCATGGAATATGGGACAAATTAAGGTGATATTGGAACATCATGGAAGATGGGACAATTTAAGGTGAGGTTTGGGGTTAGAGGAGTTTCATGATGAGAAATGATGAGGGTTTGTGGAATTAAAAATGTTAGGGCTAGAGCTAGTATTAGGGTTAGGGTTATAGTATGTTTTAAATCTAGGTTTCTTGTCAATTTCCATTTGATGACTATGGCACAAATAAATGCTTGGTCTAGGTTGGTACTCTCAAACATAAACATTTCAATATGAAAAATAGTGAACAAAATAGAATTTAACTTAAGAACAAGTACTTATTCCAAATCTCTTATATGAATTTAGAGGTGGAGCTTGTTGATTGCTTCAAGAAAGTATTGGATAAATTTCCATAGTGCTTGACACAACTACAACCACTTTCACATGAAATTAGATAAATAGCATGGATGATAAAAAAAACATGCACAAGTCATGGAACAAGGCATTAAAATGTAGTTATGATAGTAGAATTGGTGTTGGTAGCGTCATGTTCATTTAAATCCTATATACCTCAAGCTCATCTTGGTGATATTAACATCAACATCTCTAATGTATGTGCAATGGGATACCCAGTTAGGTGGTACCAAATCATCACATCATTAGACTTTATAGAAACCTCCACAACAAGTTCTTGCACATTGAATTTTCCTTTCAAATTGCAAGAAAACACTGAAATATTTTATGCCATTAATTGATTTGTCTCTAGGGAAATATTTTATTCTATTAATAGAGTTTCTATGTTTTTTCATCTCTTGTTTTGATCACCTTTTGATATTCTACAGGTACGTTGAAGCTGACTCATCAGTTTGGAGAGGGATATTTAAAAAGGCCACTGACAATACATTTTGTTTTAAGGTGTTTCATACTGATAGTAAGATTTATTCATCCTTTTAGATATTTGAATTGAAATTTCATACCTTTCCTCCTAGCTCTTTGTTTTATTAATGAACTAATATGCATGAGTAAATTTGAATACATATTTTTTTCTTTTATTTATGGATGCAATCACCTCATTTCGTAGCCATATTATATCCAAACTTGTGAAAATTTTGTTATAATTTTAGGTGTTTATTAACCAACTAAATGGTACACATTGATGGAAATGCATATGGATCCAAGTGATGTTGTGGACTTCAAAATTTATATTGGTGAACAGAATTGTGCCCTTGGCACAATCGAGTGTCAAAAAGGTTGTACATATGCTGATATCCGTTGTGAAATTGTGGACGATGAAATCGTTGATTATCCTTTTGATTTCATTGGCCCAATTGAAATTCCTTTAAATACAAAGCAAGAGAAAAAAAGGAATCCTACTACAACAAATGTAGGCATTAAGAGGAAATTAGGCACGTTGGTTGTTGAAACATTGAAATCACATGTTATAGAAGGAACACCAATCTCTTGAAAAAATAACGGGAATGTTGAGGAACCTATGCATAAACAACGAAGAGTTGATCATGTGTCTAAGTCAGTGGAACAAGTTGTACCGGTTGATCCTAATGTATTGGAATCTTGGGAACAGAAAGTCAATAGTTTAATGGAAGAGTTTGTCAAGGAGAAGCCAACACTCGAGGTATATTCAGAAAATGGAAACCTAAAATAAATATTCGTTGTGAAATTTGTGGCATTGATTATGGAACATGGGAAGTATCCTTGGCAACGCGAATAGTTTGTAACTTCAAAAAACAAAATATGAAAATAGGGTCCCATCAACGTCACATTTCAATGTTGGGAATTAATGAAATTCCTTCATGTAACAGAGAACAAACGACAAGAATGGCTAGAGATCAACTTGATTTTGATCAAGAAATCAAACTTCTACATGATTTCAACCAAACACAAGAGCCTAATTTGATCAAGATGGTGGAAGCAACACTTGCAAACTATGAGGATGCGAAAAAGTAAGAGTGGAATGTACACAATGCAATAGATGGTTCTCTTTGGTGCTGGCAAGTGGTAATATTGTCAGTTCTCTAAATGAACACATGAAATCAAATAATCACACTACTACTACTACTACGGATAAGGCTTCACATGATGTAGTTGTGTTGAGGAGTGGAACAGTTGGGATACCGAATAAGCCTATCAATGAAAAGTCCCAACAAAGTTTGACTAAGTTCTTGATCCCATCACTACCATCACCATTACATGGGGCTTATACAAGTTCACATGCTTCTACTTCAGATGTGTTAATTGTCCAAGTTTTAATTTTATTTGAATTTGAATATGCACATTACTTTATTTGTTATTACTAGTTAGTAGCAGTTAGTAGATCATTAACCAATGTGTTTTTTCATCTTATTCCAAGACAAATGCCTCCCCCAATATTATTAGGTTGGGGTTATTGGGATCCCTATCTTGAGAGAAGAGGGGAGATATTGAACACAAAGGTTCTAATGGATGAACAACGTGGTGGAAAAATGTGGGCCATAGAGAAACATACCAGGAGAACACTATGTTATCATGGTACTAAATGTCATATTAATGGTACATACAGACATATTCATTACACAAGGGTTTTTGAAACAGGAATACCTTTTGATTCATTGACATGAATTTTCATAAGATGATACCTAATTGTGATTACTTTCGAATGCATTTATATCGCAAATCAAGGAGAAACATCAAAAGACATGGGAGAGATATAGGGAAAGGGAGAAGGTTGGACCATTTGACTCAAACTAAACTCAAAATTGTTGCAAGAGACACAAATACCACACATGGGTTAACAATGCGATCTCTTTGGTGGGGGAGGACAAAGGTTGCTGGTACTGTCTATTAGAACAAGGTCTCTAAGGGAAAATTTGCTCGAATCTACAAGAAGGAAGGATGTGTTCAGGTTTTGCAAGGATGTGTGTGAGGCTCATAAGCAAGGAAAATTATAAGGTAAAGATGTAGTTTGGTAATTTGTTCAAGATATATTTCACAACCTACTTCATTCAAAGTTGGGGAGAAGGTATAGTGCATCCACTCAATCCATTTATGAGATGATTAAGTTATGGGGAGGTCCTAGATTACATAGATTTATTAGCTTGAATCTGGATGGCCCTTCGATATATATGACTTTAAGGAAATTTTAAAAATAATTGATATATATCCCATGGGAGCAAGCGTACATTTTTGAGACAATAAAAAAAAATTATGCTTCCTATAAATCCAAACATGGTATAGAGGGCCCAATTTTCATATGCCTTGCTGAAAATGAAACTGTTGTGAAAAAATATGTCAGGTGGGTAGAAAAAAGTGGTGCATTGAGGGTTTTGTGGTAAGAAAGAACAACATAAGTGCCAATCACATTTTTTGGTGACAGCTGGTGAGGGATGTTACAGAGAGAAACTTCCTATGGCTTGGGTTGTACCACAACAGACAACTAGACATGAGAAATCAATCCCTTCCCAATATGCAAGAGAAGCCAAACATCTAACACTAAGGGACCTTGAATCATACCTTATTCCAAACGATTGAAGTAGATCCATGTTTAGCTTTTTCCAATCCCGCTTGCGCTAGCAATTTTCTCTCGACAACAATAAACAAGACAAGCATGCTATATAATATGGTGTTAGATCTACTCTAGCGTATATAATCAACAATGTATAAGAAATTCAACATATACATGGATTCAATATTCATTCAAATGCACATTATTGGATAGGAAAACATATTTATAGTAATCAAATTAGAGATTACACAAGTGACAACCTCTGTCGGCACGTCTGTGAACCAGAGAAACTGAGTCCTCCACCTAGGCCACCACCACTTCAATCCTCCTTCTCTTGATAGCAAGATCACAAGCAAAGACAAGCTTGGGAAGAACACAAAGTGCTCCAAAGGGACAAAGAGATGCAGACTCAAGCATATGCAAGCCTTGGCAACAATGGACTATAGTTTCGTTGCTCTCCAATTCCTCTTCTTCAATGTATCCAAGGGGTTCCTTATATAGCACTCCAAAGGGGTAATGGAGGGTCAAATATGAGCGATCTCGAGGCATATGGAAGGACAAGAGTCAAGTGGTTAGGACATAGATGGAGGAAAACTCCAAAAGTATTTAGATGTATGCACACATCCCGATGTACATGGGTTTGAGCTCAAAAGCCGCATGTACACGCGAGTATGGGATTAAAAGTCATGCGCAACAATAAACATGTGTTTTAAGAGATGAACTTGGAAACATCAAATTATAATATCACTCCATGGGGTCTAAAGAGTCTATAGAGGGACAGGGAAGGCCATAAATATGTGGTCAACCATGTGTGGTAAAATCAGCTATAACAGATGCCCCCTAATGTGTGAGGTCAGAGGGGTAACATGATGGCTGAAATACATTATAAAATCCATCTGAGAAGTGGAGTGATGAAGAACCAAGTGGAAGAACCAGCCATCCATTAGTATAGTACAATAATCAATCTCTGCATGCAACTGTAAATACATAGAGTAGTCCCAAATACATAAAGTACAATGGCCATGAATAGGCATGATATACAAAATGTGACATGTGTGGTCATCACCATGTACAATATATAATAGATCAGAATCTTCATGATGAAGATGTATAATGGATCGGGATCTCCATAGAAGCTGAAGATATACAATGGATCAAGATCTCCAGAATGGCTGAAGATATCTGACATACACTGGAATCAAATCACGAGAGCTGAAATCTCATGAACACTGGAACGATCAAGGAGGTAGCATATGTGGAATTCCACCAACATGGAAAGTCTTCTACACAAACTGCTATGAGTACATGTCCTACTATGAGAATAGAGGTGTCGAGGTCAAACATAGTAGTCCATCATCTGATTACCGGCCATTGATGTATATCATTAACAGATGCAAGATCACCCACCGATAATGGAAATGGGAATCAAGGTAATAGAGTACAATCTAACAAGTGTGAATAGATGTGTTGAGGTTGAACACTTGGAAGAATCTATCGATTAGGGGACATTGATGTATTCCAAAAATTGTCGATGGCGAGAGAACCTACCACTGATGACTGTAAGTCTCAAGGCACTCAAATGAATTTTGACTCCTATCCCATAATAACTAATCTAAAGTCGATGGGATGCAATCCACTGGAAGGAGAGAATTAAGCCATCCCCCATCAACCAACACGAGGTACTCGGTAACGCTGTATAATGTGGAAGAACTTGAACAAGATGTGCATGAACCAGTAACAATACTAGGAATGGTTGACATGCAGAGTTAAGAAAATTGAGGAAAGGACGACTCAGGCTTCAACTTTGTTCGAACAAGAGCATAAAGGAAAATAGTCACTGAAGATAGGCAACATGGACTCGATATGCAAAATGGGGAATCTTTGTGACATAGGAGGCATTAACAGATACTCCATAGGGACTGGAAGCTTAACCATTCAATGGAGATAAACTCAGAGTAATGAGTATAGCTCCTAAATTCAAACTAATAACCCAACCAACGGATGTGATATACAATGCTCTATTCAAAGGCGACACGACTCGATTGCTTCCAAACATAACATCTTTTTCTGTTAGGATTTTTGGTTTTCTTATGTTTTTTGGAATTTTTCAAATATTTTGAAAAGCTTGAAAAAGAATAAAAGTGCTTTATAGTTACAAACCTAGGAGGAGACGAGTGTCAGGGGACAATCAAACTAGTTACAAGTAGTGGAAAATACCTATGCTCAATGCAAGGAAACATGTGAAGGATAAATACACTCGGGGGAAGGTCCCCTCCCAGTAAAAAAATGGGGAATCAAGCTGCAAAAGATATGTAAAAAGACTCTGCTTGGCTATACATGAGACATGCTCAGGCTATATGGCTGATAATCAAAGTTAGGGAAGCCGACATAAGGCTCAATAAGGCAAGCAAAACTCATGATAATGCAATTACAACTTGATGTATACAAGGGAGTCCCGGGGGAAATGGCCAACAGAAAGTTCAAGAGGAGTATGAAGCTCTTAATCAAATTCATGGAAGTACTATACAAAGGACTCCCACACCCTAAAGGAGAAATGTCGGCATGGGCACCAAAATGAAATATAGGATCTAGCTAGAGTACCCATGTATGGGAAAGTTATACCATTCACATAATGTCACTTCTAAAAGCAGCAAGAAGGTTCTGTGACAAGATGGAATGGGTTTGTACCTAGGGTTAAGATGAAACGGTCATAAGGCTATGAAAAATGCAAGCATATGTGAAAACCTAACCTATATGCTAGTTTAGACATAATACCTGAAATAGGCACGAATGGGTCAAAGACATGGTCAAACCGCACTCAAAATGGACTCCTACAACATCAAATTAGTTCAAATGGTCCAAAACGGTTAGAAACAGTAAAAGACTATAGAAAGTGGGTAAAAATTTCAAAATTTTTCTATAAAATAGTGAAAAATTAAAAATTTTCATACCATTTTGAATTTTCACCCACCATAGTGCATTTGAGTCCAGAACTTCAGAAGCGAATTCCGGGAGCATCGTTTGACAGAATCACTTTGTGTTTGATCCAGTTAAATTCCCTTGCCCCTCTCTTTCATTTTTATCCAAAAATTTTAAATTTTCATGGTCAAATTAATGTTTTAGGCCATCCCAACTTGGGCATTTCAGCCCACGCAGATATCGGGCATTTTTTTGCATATAGGGCTGACCATACACGGAAAATTCCATGAAAACCACATACATACGCGGATGTTTTGCAGAAAGTCACGTATAGGGCCGCAAACATGGTTTTTATGGGCAAATAATGATCAAAACGTGTGTTTTTTGTGCAGGATAGTACTAGAGTAGAGAAAGAGGGAACATGGTGACGTTGAGGAAGCTATTCAGGCTGACCTCATGGCTCGACAAGCATTACAGGAATATGTTCTATACAAGTTTTGGAGCCTTGGAAGCTTGAGGGAAAAACCAAGACTACTCTAGCTGCTGGTAGATTAATGGGATCTAGATTATGAAACCTTTCAGATAGATGGGATGTCACTCAGCATTGAGGTTGAGGACATATATTTCATCACAGGTTTGTCCCGAAGAGGGGAGGTGGTGAACCTCTGATCCCGTGGGCCAGGAGGTGGGATGACTATAGAGAACTACATAGATGTGTACTACCTTCCCAATACAAAGAAGGTTGGGAGTCAAATCCTAACAAACGCGATTCAAATTCTAGTGTTGAAAGCCATACTATTGGCATTAGGTAGGATCGCAGGTTTAGCATCACTCCACCAAGCTTCACGGCCAATGATGTTCTATGCAGTAAATTTTATGCAGCCTATGATATATGACTGGAGTAATACACTGCTGAGCAACATGAAACAACAAATCAGTGACTGCAAGATGGGTAGGGTGCGAAACTTTGGGTTTGGCAGCGGGTGCCAGGGCTAAGCCCTAGAGTAGACTTTGCTCCACATGGAGTCTGGGATCCAGCTTAGCGACTGTTGGAGCAGGATCCCGCAGCTACAGAAGAAGCTGCTAATTTTGGCGGAAAGAGAGAAGTTTAGCAGAAAAAGGACAGGGCGGAGCTACGACGGTGTAGCACGTTTCCAGCTGGAGAGCAGAGCCGGAAACTATGAATTTTGGGATAGAAGAGTCAAGAAGGCAATGGTACCAGAGTGGCAGAGAGAAGAAAGCTCAACCACTGCATTGAAGGTAGCGGCGGAAGACATGAGGGCTCAGCAACCCTCATAAAGAAGAAGGAGCAACAAGGCTCAAGCATTGAAGGCGAAGGACAGAACGAGAAGCGGTGCACAGTACCCATGGTCAGTGCCGGGAAGCATGGAAGACTGCAGAGAGCTGCGGTGTGACGGGAAGCGGCTACCTCAAGGACAGAGAGGACCGACTGTCACTATTTAGGGTATGGGTTTACTGTTGGGACAGGCCCACAGTGTTGTAATGGCACGACCTTCGGGCTGCCTATAAAAGCTTGCATTTTTGTATTGTAAAGGGTTGGTTGGGTAGCTAATCAATCAGTAGATAGTTGATCAGTTGATAGTTTTATAGATTCAGGAATCAGTCAGACAGACTGCGTTGTAACGATCCAGACACATAGTCGTCTGTGAGTCATTTGAGTCTGTATGTAATCATTTGCAGAGAGAACAGAGAGGGAAGGGATATAGAGATAAGACCAGAGATCTAGAAGAGACCTTGCGCTGCATTTGTAGTGCAACGAACTGTGCTAACTTCCCTCAAAATATATAATAGAAGCACAGTTTGGTGGACGTAGCTCCCATCCCGGGGGTGAACCACGTTAAATATGCGTGTTATGTGTTGAATGGATGTGATTGTATTTGTTTATTGTCACTGATTATTATGCATGTAATGAGAGTAGCAGTAGATGAATGTATGTATTGTTTTGTTCATAATATTGCAAAAGGATAAGGATAAGTCGAAGCATTGCAGTAGGTTAGTTAAGGAATCTTTCACATCTGTCACTAATTACCAGTTACTCACAATAGACTCCTGAGAAGTAGAGTGTCGCACTTCAGCGCAATCAACGTTAAGAGCACAAAGTAGTAGAGGTGAGATATCGCAGAGAGGCGATATCGCATCGGCAGAGGAGCTGCGATGCGAGATACTGCGACCTGAGGGCTTAGCGTTGAGGAGAAGATGGGTGTTCCGCGGTGCGCAGAGATGTGGTAAGGATTGGAATGTTGCGAGTAAGTGGAAGTTGTGCGACGTGAGAGGAAATCGTGCGACTTGCGCAGGGGTAGGCTTCGCACAAGTAAAAGTGTTGCGAGTAAAAGGAAATGTGTGACGCGCCAAGCTAGTTGGTCTAGTGACGTGTGCAAGAGAAAGAGAAGATAAGTAGGATGCGCAGAACCTGGTCCAAGACACTTGAGTCTTGGCCAACCCATGAGATTCACTTCGGGTGAGACTTCAGATCGCTTTGCGGTCTGTTGCCGAAAGGGCCAGTGAGTTTTGGGTATTGTTGATTAATTATAGTAAACCCGGATCTGCCCATGCAATCAACAAATGGTTCCGTTGCCGGTTTAAACGACTGGGAGTCCATGTTCTGTTGGCATCCTACGCGAGAAGAATTCCACCAGTGGCTGGATTCAGACTTAACAGAGTTCGCCAAGAAAGAGAATAGAAGTCCGAGACTAAGCACAGAGGCCTGGCTAGAGAAGCACATCGCTTCAGACATACACGCTATATTTTTTGTAACCTACGGAAACGAGCTTTTCGATTGGTTATCCAAGTTGACAGATAGCAACACCTTCAAGAAGAAGAGAAACATCGTCTGGACACCAGAGCTGATTCAGACCGTACAGAACCTTGATAACCCGATTACAAGAGCAGTGGACTTCTGGCTCACCAGTGTGCTAGAAGGCTACGTTACAGAGTTTACAGTTGACCAAAGAAAGAGCTTCAGTGCCGCCAAACGATACTTCTTCAAAGGATATCGCGGTAAGTACCTAAGATCTTTAAAATTGTCCCTTAAGATGTTGCTGTATGAAAAAGGAACAATGGATCTAGTCTCAGATGAATAAGTTAAGCTAGTAATGTCACAAGAATTTGAAAGTGATTTTGATGACATTGGACGAACACAGAGTGGAAAGAAGTATAAAGTAACATCTAGTTCTGATATATTTGAAGACAGTTCAAACAGTACTAGACAGCAGAGCCCTAACACCACTGAGGAACCAGAGGGGGGTACCCCTTACCACCCCTATACTCCACAAAAGCAGATAGGGACTCAGAATAATCCCATAGGCACTCCATCTAGTAGCTCACAGTCAGTACCTAATCCCATTACAACACCTTTACCTACACCGCTGAGTGGTAGTACTCCAGTCAGTCAGCACCCACCACAGAGAAATAGAATGGGAGACGACATGAAGCTACCTATCTTTAAAGGTACAGGAGCTGAAGATCCGGAACAACACTGGTTCCTATGCGAAGCTA
>LPNX010329019.1:1795-21487 GCA_001517045.1 Pseudotsuga menziesii
TGAAAAACATTTCCAAACATGATTTAAGACAAGCTTCATAACCAGTAATGCATAACCAGTAATTCATAACCAGTAATGCATAAGAGATGGTGTAAACTTCCAACGTGAATNCCGGTAACTCATAACCAGTAATGCATAAGAGATGGTGTAAACTTCCAACGTGAATAAGTTAATGAAAAGATTTAACAAATTTGTTAATAATAAAATAAAACTTAAAGTTGAACCGTAATTTTATTTTTACCCCACAACTATATAAATATGAGACTAACAGGTTGGCAAAACAATATAAGTAAATAAAGTGAAATTTGAAAATAAAGTTTAAATATAAAAAACATTAAATAATAAAACTAATATAAAAATGAGTTATATTTAAAAGTAATAAATATTTTTCATAATTGGGAAGAAAAATCAATTAAGCTCTAATTCAAATATGTTCAAGTGTGATAATAAGAGATTTGACAAATTTCGATGTATGGACCTTGGTGTTCAACAAAAGTGACCTAAAATGACAATATTGAAGACTTTGATGAAAATATTATTGTGCGTTTGAATTTCCCATATAAAAAAAAAGTCCCCTTTTGCATGCATGTTGTTCTAATCTAAAATATTATTGGGCGTTTGAACTTTCCATATAAAAATAAAATTGAATCCCTTTTTACATGTATGTTGTCTTAAATCGATTCCAGTAGAAGGCATTAAACCTTGAAAGAGGACACATAAGCTACAAAAGAAGCAAAATCTTTCAAGCGAATTCATCCAATACTACCAAAAAAAAGTTAGTAAAACATATACGTTCTGAAGATAAGAGGATGAAGGCCTAAACATAGATGTCTATCCATGTTTGGAAGATTGGAAATCATTTAGTATGCAGCATTTGAAAACACAAACTAACCTTGCATGTTTAAAATCTGAACTATGTAGATCTAGAAATGGATTGTTCACCAGCAGGAGACGGAAATAATAAACAGCTCCAACAATCACCCGAAAACAGTGTTGTAACAATGGCAAGTGTGAAGAAAATCTCGTTAAGGTCTTCATTTTTATAGAACTCTTATACGTCGCTATAGCGACGGCAAACATTGACTTTTGCGCCCTAGGTCAAGTTGACCGTTGTAAAAAGCCAACAAAATCTCAATGCCCTAGTTCAACTTGACGGTGCCGTCGCTATAGTGACGGATAGCCGTGGATACAGCGACATCCAAGGCTTTAAGCGTCGATACAGCGACGGATAGGAGTCCCTGCATGGATACAGCGACGGCTAGGCATGGATACAGCGACGCCTCGTTCCTGTTGCTTCCGATTTTACACCAAAAAGTAAGAAACGTGGAAAACCTCCGTGGAAAAATCCGTGCTTTTGTACTAGTGTTTTAAGTTTTGGAAGTGTAATTATTTTGGTTAGTAGTTGTGTTGACAAGTCAGTCAATAAATTGTTATTATTATTAGTTGTATATATATCAATTAGTTTTATATAAGTCTTAATATAGACACGATCAAAATCAGCAGTGCCAATTCTACAATAACTCTAAAAATCACGGTTATTATGAAGTTTCCTAGAAATTAAAATTTCTTAAAGTCATCTTCATCTTCTAGGTCATTGCAAAAGGACCGGCCTTGATTTTTGCATCACTAAGTTGAAGGATGGTGACACCATTGTCACATATAGTTTAGACTACAATACATTTTTTTCCATGAAGGCAGTGAATTCCAATAGCTGGTATTATGTTCTAATTTTACAATAAGATGCTTATGGTTATTAATTGAGAAAGGTTAAATGCACATGGGAGGTTTTCTTAATTGGAAGCCATGCTTTAAAATATAAAGTCGCAGATAGTTTTGTCACAAATAGTTTAGACTACAATACGCTTTTTTCTTCTTCATAAAAGCAGTGAATTCTAATAGCTGGTATTTAGTTATAATTTGGTGTGCGAATTCCAATAGATTATTATGTCACGAGAAAGCTGTGATATATATAGATAGGTAGATTGTATTAATTCTAATTCAAAAGAAACTTCTATGTTTTTTGGCATAATTTTTCCTAAGGACCGAATTTTACAATATTTTTGCCTTTGTGAATTTAATTCAATGAATTTTCTGCATGTAAACAAGACAATCTGTAGAGGTGCGTCAGGCAGTAAAGATGGGGTTGCTCTTTTATTGATATGGGGAACATTTTCAATACACACTAACTCATCTATTAATTATTTAGTAACTGAACAAGACTGGAGAAAAAAATGTTGTACACGTCGTTCAATACAAAACTTGCTCACATATGTATGGTTGTTCACTTCCTACACGCATTTTTCAATGCAATTCTTGCTCACATCTGTATGATCGTTCACTTCCTACAAGAGAAAACTTTGTCCTTCCATGATCTCATTTACTTCTTCCATTCCAAAAAGCTAGATCAAGTGCATTAATATGGGATTGTGAGTCAGTCACGTATTATTTTTGTTTTTTTTTCCTTCACTGCCTTACCTGCTACACATTTTTTATGCCAATATCGATTTTAATACCAGTAAATTTCTCACGATCTATACAATATATATAAAGTACAATAAAGCTACATGATCTATACATTATCTATATAAAGTACATGAAAGCTGCAAATAACTGTCAATTTTTAAGTCTCTTTCCAGCTTAAAATCCATCTAAACCCGAACAGGAATTAATGAAACAACTAGGAATCTAACCCGAACAGGAATTAAGGAAACAGCTGGGGATCTGTGAAGAATTAATAGTATAAATATGAAAACCTTGCCAACCACTCCAAGGGCGTCCCCGTTTCGGAATTACATCTCCCTCCCACGTAACTATAACATCTGCCTCTGGTCGCTCTTATTAAGAATTATTCCTTTCTTGGGATTTTCAGATATTCTCTTTTCATTAACTGAGACATGATTTTATCCATGCGTGGCATGAGAGCCAAAGTAATCGACTTAAGCTATCAAAACTATTGGGGCTTCAAGTGACACGAATTAAATAATTAACTTAAAGGAATAATGGTCAAATTTGTTTATATTCACCTAGATAATAACATCAATTTCCTTTACTCAACCATTATTTCCATCAATTCGTTACTACTCATGCTTACAAGAATGTCATGTGTTTCTTTATTTCCTTCCTTGTCCTTAACATAGTGATTACACACTCTTGTTTGCTGGAGTTTTCAAATGATCTTCATTCAATGTTAACATATGATTCCATAAAGGATCAAATGCATCCCAAATCATGGAATCTCAGTTGGCTATTGGATTTATTCTTGTAGAGACTTCAGGTTTTTTTTGGCTTTTCAAATATCCTTAAAACGGACAAATTCTTTCAATTATAAGTGAATCAGACAAAAATCTCTATTTTTCCACTGAAATGAGCAGAAATTTGGTTATTTATGTTTTTTAAGCCTTTTAATTCTATGCAGAAACTTGTTTCCCTTTTGATGTTTTTAATAGCGGAAATAATTTTTGTTTTATTTCATTTTGTATTTTTCCTATATATGTGGGAAGACAATATGAAGGTCTTTATCAACTCGTCGGATATCTGTGTTTAACGTTAGAAACGACTTTGAAATATATGAATTTTTTTTATAATGTTCTTGAAATGGAATTTTTATGCTCAAAATATCTGTGCAATGTTTTTAGCTCAAAACATCCTTCAATTCTGTTATGCAATCGACATTGAGTCCTTTGGACACTTCGTTTAATTCATTGAGTCCTTCGAACACTTCATTAATAACTAGCCACAATATTAGTGGCAATGTCGGGGACATTGCCACCACGTGGCTCTTGTAATAATAATGTTGGTCATTGTTAAAATCAATATCAATGTTAACAACCTTTATAATGAAAATGGTTAAATCATTTGCATAATTTTTTTTCCTACTTTATCAAAATAATGGAAAAGAGAACATATATTAATGGAAAAGGAAACATATATATTTTTTACCTAAAATTTTATAAGAATCTTTTTGTATTAAATGAAATAGTAAATATTGATGATTAACATTGTAAAATCATGTTGTACTAGGAGTGTTTGTATTGGATGAAATTGTAAATAATGAAGTTTAACATTTTAAAATCATGTTTTACTAGGGTATTTAAGAGTGTTCAATTAATTTTTGTATTAAAAGAAAATATTTCAACAATTCAAAATTGCAATTTTAACAAAGATTTTATAACTAAATTTATGTGATATCAAATGAGAAAATCAAAATCATAAAACATCGACAGAGATTTTATGGCCAGGTTTATGTGATATCAAACCAAAAGATCAAAATGATAAAACATAAAACTCTCCATTGAAATGCATGCCCCATGCTTAAGGCCCATGTCCATCACATTGACATACGTAAGGAATATTTTTATGTATAAGTATGATATGGTGGCCCTAGGAACATGTGAATTAGAAAGAATATTTTTCAAGGAAAATGACATTGTAAATAGAAGACATGGTGTCTAATACTAGGCCAAGTACCTATAGGGACCACAAGCCATAAATGATGGAACATGAAAAGAAAGATGCAGTAGAAATGGATATTGGTAAGGCTCTTCCACAACCTTCAATATATATGTGATCCCTAGTTATATATTAATAAGAAATCATCTTGGAGAAATGATTTTGATTCCTTAGTAGATAGCATGGTCTACGATATCAAACAAAGGTAGAGTTCCAAGTAAAAGTATTTTGATAAAGTGTATAAGTGCACTAGGGTATATCTTGAGCCTATGGGACATGTGAATGCCCATAAAATAGGCCATGGTTCATCCAAATAATGTGTACATAATTATTTGTTTCATTACATATCACATGTTACTAGGTGGATATGATAGTAAGATGAGAGTGCATGCCTTATAATCGAGTCAATACCAAAGCATGTCCACCTCTATTACCACAATATGTTTTGCTTAAAAATATGGGAAAATATGTATATATAGTTATTGTGATTTTGATAATGTAAATACAGGTCATATAGACACCTACAATAATTACTGGTTAGGGTGTCTCCATGTAAAAGATGTGGCAAGAGCACATATATTGCTCCATGAAACCCCATAAGCATGAGGGGGACATCTCTGTGTTTCGAGGATGCTACCATTCAGTGACTTTGACGAGATTGTGGCCAATATATGTCCATAGTATAAAGTACAACGATAAGATTTTAAACTTCATCATATTCTCTCTGTCATCCCAATGCCTTATGCAGTATAAATGGGATATGTAGTTTGTGTTATACTGATAATTTGTGTCTATGAATTTTCAGTAATTTGAATTGTTACAACTAATGTTTCATGCATTTTCAATACGAAAACCCCTAATTTTTTTACATCTATGGACTTTTAGTAATTTGAATTCTTACAGTTAATTTTCGTGTAGTTTTAGTACAAAAGACCCTAATTCTTTGCATGTTAACAATCCATCAAAGAAGTTGAATGATATCGCACTGGTCTTTACTCCCATAGAACAAGCCATCAAGGAATCTATAGCAAGCTTGCAGGAGAAGGGCTTTGTCGACCAGCTGGATAAAAGTTTGCAGTCCTCAGGATAATTCTGTAGACTCGTACTATGTCAGTTGTACAAATTTTACATTTTACTATCATATTCGGACTATGGATTTTAAATGGTCGTCTTTGTCATCTTTCTTAATGAGGATTGAAATTATATGATGAAAAGTGGAATCAACAACTTTTCTGCTTCTTAGAAATGCTTTAGACTTGTTTAGATATCTATTGGATAGATGTTATTGAAATCACTTTATCAAAAGTGAAATCAATATTTTTTTTTTTAAATGTTCTTGAAAATCAGGCATGTTTGATGACAGGCTTGAATCAAGCATCATGGATATTTGTCACATGAATTCATACGCTATTTATGGCACTTCGAATCCAAATACCTAATTGAGAACCTACTCAAAATTCTACTTGATCTGTAGAATTTAAAAGAGAGGGACAAAAGGGAAAAGTCTAGATCTGAGAAAAACAGAGATGAGTATGGGTTCTTGAGCAAAAAATCAGCCTGAATTGGGTCAAAGAATGAATTCAATGGAGCATGGTGCCAGTTTCCAGATAATGGGAAATACATTTATTAAAAAATAATCTTCAGAAAATAATGATGTTTCATTTAAAAAAACATTAATATTGAAGTAGAATTACAAGATGAGATCAGAATTTAAGCTAACTTTGAAAAGAGAAGATGTATAAATCTCTCTTTCAGAGGCTCAGTTCATTGAGAACGATATCCAACAGTCTTACCAAGATCACCATTCATATCAGTGTTAGTTCGTTGAGAACGTGAAGGGCGAGTTTGAATACGAGAATGACAGAGGGCGTTTGCAGGTTTCCAGTGACAGATTGCATAAGATTTTTAAGTATGTGAAGATCTATGCTTTTAAGTTTTGGAAGTATAATTATTTTGGTTAGTAGTTGTGTTAACAAGTCAGTCAATAAATTTTTATTATTATTAGTTATATATATATTAATTAGTTTTATATTAGTCTTAATATAGACACAATCAAAATCAGCAGTGCCAATTCTACAATAACTCTAAAAATCACGGTTATTATGAAGTTTCCTAGAAATTAAAATTTCTTAACATCATATTCATCTTCTAGGTTGTTGAAAAAGGACCAGCCTTGATTGTTGCATCACTAATGTGAAGGATGGTGACGCCATTGTCACATATAGTTTAGACTACAATACATTTTTTTTTCCATGAAGGCAGTGAATTCCAATAGCTGGTATTATGTTCTAATTTTACAATAAGATGCTGATGGTTATTAATTGAGAAAGGTTAAATGCGCATGGGAGGTTTTCTTATTTGGAAGCCATGCTTTAAAATATAAAATCGTAGATAGTTTTGTCACAAATAGTTTAGACTACAATACGCTTTTTTTTCTTCATCAAAGCAATGAATTCTAATAGCTGGTATTTAGTTATAATTTGGTTTGTGAATTCCAATAGATTATTATGTCACGAGCAAGTTGTGATATATATAGATAGGTAGATTTTATTAATTCTAATTCAAAAGAAACTTCTATGTTTTTTGGCATAATTTTTCCTAAGGACCGAATTTTACAATATTTTTGCCTTTGTGAATTTAATTCAATGAATTTTCTGCATGTAAACAAGACAATCCGTAGAGGTGCATCAGGCAGTAAAGATGGGGTTGTTCTTTTATTGATATGGGGAACATTTTGAATACACACTAACTCATCTATTAATTATTTAGTAACTGAACAGGACTGGAGAAAAAAATGTCGTACACGTCGTTCAATACAAAACTTGCTCACATATGTATGGTCGTTCACTTCCTACATGCATTGTTCAATGCAATTCTTGCTCACATCTGTATGATCGTTCACTTCCTACAAGGAAAAACTTTGTCCTTCCATGATCTCATTTACTTCTTCCATTCCAAAAAGCTAGATCAAGTACATTAATATGGGATTGTGAGTCAATCACGTATTATTTTTGTTTTTTTTTCCTTCACTGCCTTACCTGCTACACATTTTTGATGCCAATATCAATTTTAATACCAGTAAATTTCTCACGATCTATACCGTATATATATAAAGTACATGAAAGCTAAACGATCTATACATTATCTATATAAAGTACAGGAAAGTTGCAAATAACTGTCAATTTTTAAGTCTCTTTCCAGCTTAAAATCCATCTAAACCTGAATAGGAATTAATGAAACAACTAGGGATCTAACCCAAACAGGAATTAAGCAAACACCTGGGGATCCGTGAAGAATTAATAGTATAACTATGAAAACCTTTCCAACCACTCCAAGGGCATCTGCGTTTCAAAATTACATCTCCCTCCCACGTAACTGTAACATTTGCCTCTGGTCGCTCTTATGAAGAATTATTCTCTTCTTGGGATTTTCAGATATTCTCTTTTCATTAACTGAGACATGATTTTATCCATGTGTGGCTGAGAGCCAAAGTAATCAACTTAAGCTATCAAAACTATTGGGGCTTCAAGTGACATGAAATAAATAATTAACTTAAAGGAATAATGGTCAAATTTGCCTATATTCACCTCTAATAACATCAATTTCCTTTACTCAACCATTATTCCCATCAATTTGTTACTACTCATGCTTACAATAATGTCATGTGTTTCTTTATTTCCTTCCTTGTCCTTAACATAGTGATTACACACTCTTGTTTGTTGGAGTTTTCAAATGATCTTCATCCAATGTTAACATACCATTCCATAAAGGATCAAATGCATCCCAAATCATGAAATCTCAGCTGGCTGTTGGATTTATTCTTGCAGAGACTTAAGGTTTTTTTTGGATTTTCAAATATCCTTAAAACTAACAAATTCTTTCAATTATAAGTGAATGAGACAAAAATCTCTATTTTTCCACTGAAATGAGTAGAAATTTGGTTATTTATGTTTTTAAGGGCTTTTAATTCTCTGTAGAAACTTGTTTCCCTTTTGATGTTTTTAATAGCGAAAATAATTTTTGTTTTATTTCATTTTGTATGTTTCCTAAATATGTGGGAAGACAATATGAAGGTCTTTATCGACTCGTCGGATATCTGTGTTTAACGTTAGAAACGACTTTGAAATATATGATTTTTTTTTATAATGTTCTTGAAATGGAATTTTTATGCTCAAAATATATGTGCAATGTTTTTAGCTCAAAACATCCTTCAATTCTGTTATGCAATAGACATTGAGTCCTTTCGACACTTCATTTAATTCATTGAGTCCTTCGAACACTTCGTTAATAACTAGCCACAATGTTAGTGGCAATGTCGGGGACATTGCCACCACGTGGCTCTTGTAATAATAATGTTGGTCATTGTTAAAATCAATATCAATGTTCACAACCTTTATAATGAAAATGGTTAAATCATTTGTATAATTTTTTTTCCTACTTTATCAAAATAATGGAAAAGAGAACATATATTAATGGAAAAGGAAACATATATATTTTTTACCTAAAATTTTATAAGAATCTTTTTGTATTAAATGAAATAGTAAATATTGATGATTAACATTGTAAAATCATGTTGTACTAGGAGTGTCTGTAATGGATGAAATTGTAAATAATGAAGTTTAACATTTTAAAATCATGTTTTACTAGGGTATTTAAGTGTTCAATTAATTTCTATATTAAAAGAAAATATTTCAACAATTCAAAATTGCAATTTTAACAAAGATTTTATAACTAGATTTATGTGATATCAAATGAGAAAATCAAAATCATAAAACATTGACAAAGATTTTATGGCCAGGTTTATGTGATATCAAACCAAAAGATCAAAATGATAAAACATAAAACTCTCCATTGAAATGCATGGCCCATGCTTAAGGCCCATGTCCATCACATTGACATACGTAAGGAATATTTTTATGTATAAGTATGATATGGTGGTCATAGGAACATGTCAATTAGAAAGAATATTTTTCAAGGAAAATGACATTGTAAATAGAAGACATGGTGTCTAATACTAGGCCAAGTACCTATAGGAACCACAAGCCATAAATGATGGAACATGAAAAGAAAGATGTAGTAGAAATGGATATTGGTAAGGCTCTTCCACACCCTTCAATATATATGTGATCCCTAGTTATATATTAATAAGCAATCATCTGGGAATAATGATTTTGATTCCTTGGTAGATAGCATGGTCTACGATATCAAACAAAGGTAGAGTTCCAAGTAAAAGTATTTTGATAAAGTGTATAAGTGCACTAGGGTAGATCTCGAGCCTATGGGACATATACATGGCCATAAAATAGGCCATGGTTCATCCAAATAATGTGTACATAATTATTTGTTTCATTACATATCACATGTTACTAAGTGGATATGATAGTAAGATGAGAGTGCATGCCTTATAATCGAGTCAATACCAAAGCACGCCCACCTCTATTACCACAATATTTTTTGCTTAACAATATGGGAAAAGATGATTTAGTGTTGTCAAGTAGCTAGATGTTAAGAGGATAGTGGAAAATGGTTATGCATGTATGGGTTAGTAGTAAGAGAATACGACTAAATAATTTATTAGGATTTAAGGGTTATTGGGTTAGGTAGAAAGATTAATGGGTAGTTATGTTATTCAACGGATGGTTAGGGGTTTAGGGTTAGAGGATTAACATGTTAGTTTACATAAGATGTCAGTGACTATGGTCAAGTTGTCATGGGCTATGGTATTAGACATACCAATTATGTTTTTTGTGGCCTATGCAATGGTTAGGGATAAAAAAACAACATATTGTGTCATAATACTTTCCTTTAAATCTCATGTGCCATACATGTTACCATAAATCACTATACATGGTCTTCATATGAGAGAATATGTATTATTACATGTTGTATATTATGTCCATTTTGAATTTTTGTAAACATGATGGTGCTTAGGGACTACATAATCAACCTTTTCCACATTAGTGATGTGTCTTAGGGAATACATAATGAATCTTTGACATCAAGGAAATTATGGTGGTCATTAAGACATTTTCATAACAAGCATGGATCTCATGAGTCATGCTTTGGCAAAAGAGTTAGTGGTGTTAGGTGTTATAAGAATCATTTGTTATGGGGGTTACAGTTATAAATATTTGGTTTTAATGGTTATGATAATTATGGATTATAGGTTTTATGGATTAGTGCTTAGTTCTTAGTTCTTAGGGTTGATAATGATTGTAGGGTTAATGGTTACAGGTGTAGTATGGATTATGGTGAATGTTATAAATTTTAATGATTATAGAGGTTATGCTTTATATTAGTTAATATGGGCTATGGGTTATAATTCTTAGGGATCGTAATGGTAAATGTTGATTGGGGTCATAAGGCTTATATGGGATATAGTGGTTTCTAGACATATAGTATAGAGGTTTTCACATTTTAAATGAATGTGTGTGTGATTTTACTTAGTAAAATTGTGTGTGCAATTTTACTCAATCAAAATATGTGTGATATTGAAATATTGAAATATGGAAGTACTAGCCTAATGCCAAGCTAATAATTTAAGAAAGGAGATGCTTGAGGCAAATCAAAATAACACATCATTAAATATTATTAGAAGTTGTGCCACTCATGTTGAGAACATATTAATGATGTCTTCTCTATATAGTTGTTGAAACCACCTTGTTTAATGGTAAGAATGGATTTCCATTTTGATATTTTGAGCACTCGGCATGGTTCTTAAGGCCGTAGACATGGAAATGAGACAAAACATTTTCCTTAGGCCCTATTGGACACATATAGTCATCCAATAACAATATAAACTCCTCAAATTACCACACATGACCATTTAACTATCTTCTAGTCAATTCCTAGAAAGAGTACTGATGTTATGGGGTCCCTTGCATGTATCATTATCCTTGCTTGTAACTATTTGTTCCTAAGTCCTTGGCTCTTACTCTTAACAAGACTCATGTAAAAGGAACACTAGAATCATTAGATTTATTCCCATATATCAATTGAAGGTGAATATAAATTCCCCTTAATAAGACCCTTTTGATGTTTAGAACCTTGTACATGAGACATGAGCACTAGAGTAACAAGCCTTAAGGCTTATGTATCTAGGTTTTGGTGCCAAACCATGGCCTAAACCATAAGAGGTACCCTTTGTACAAAAGATGCAAAACTCCTAGTTATTTAGTAACTAGATTTTTTATACACTAGATATGGTTATCGAGTCCATAGAAATGGTCACTAGAGGAAATATTTGCCTTAGGTCCTAGAGCAGATTTAGATGCATCCAAGGAAACTAATAAATCCTTAAACCACCACACATGACCTCTTATTGGACTTCATTTAGTGCCTAAAAACAATAATGATGTTATGGGGCACCTTGTATGGACCATAATACATAATTGGAGCCATTAGGACCTAAAATCTTACTTATTATGCCTAAATAAACTCACCCAAGGTACACCAGAATCATTTGAGTTATCCAATATAGCACTTATCGTTACAAATAAATTTCTCTTAACAAGGCCTTTGTTGTTTTCTAGGAAATTGTGCATTAGAGATGATCCCTATTGGTACATGTATTACAACCTATGTCTCCAAGTATTGGTCCAAAACCATGTCCCAAACCACAAGATCCATCCCATGTACACAAGACGTCAAATTCCTAGACACATCCTAATTGGGTTTTTTGAGCACTAGGCTTGGTCCTTGAGGTTATATAAGAGGTTATGGGAGGAAAACTTTTACGTATGCCCTAGAGGAGGCTTCTAGGAATACAAGGATAACGAGTTATAAAAAATCCTTAAACCACCACATATGAAATGTTAATGATCTTATAGTCAATGCCTAGAAGAAATACTGCTTCCATACGGCCCCTTTCATGGACCATGATATTTATTTGGAACCATAGTAGAAAGTTCGTACGGATTGGTAGTTCGTGTATAAAAATTTGAATGGAATTCAAATTTCAATGAATATTCAATATATAGTATAGATAGATATAGTAAATTTGACTAAATGCTTAAATATATTTACAATTTTAATATTTAAAAAGATAATGAAATTTTATGTAGCGACTTGCAAAGCTTGATCCTCATAGGTTGTTAATTAACTAATTCATACTACACTAGAGTTAAATTTTGAAATTTCTTTTAATTTTGCACTTAATCTACACTAGAAAATTTTTCATATTTAAGTTCTAACAATTTTAGTTATACATAAACATAATAGATTTCCAACTTGTGCTAAATTAACAATTTAACTTTTCATATCAATTTCCATAGGTAATCATTTAGAAGCTAACATGTAGAATTTCAACAACAAAATTTAGACAGGAAATTCTTAGCAAAAATTAACTATATTAAACCAGTAATTAAATAAGAAGAATAACTCTACCGATGGAAATTGTTGATCCTTGAATTTGGAGCAGAATCCCCTTCTCCCACTTGTCCACATTGGGAACACTTTTTATCCTCCCCACCAACTAGGGGCCTAGTTGTCTCCCTAGTGCCATGAAGTCAAATGGTTCCTTGGCCCTCCATGCCCATGGCTCCTTGAACTTAAATCTCAATTTCTCAAGTTATCCTCTCATCAAAGATTCCAAGCTCCCTCAAATTTATAGGTCTTCCAAAGACCTTTTTCTCCCTAGCCTCCAAAACAGCTAGCGGGATCTCCCCCATCTCTCCTCTATTCTTCCCTTTATCATGCCTCTTCCTGCACCTCGATCAAATTGAATCTTTACTCAACCCCCGAGTGGAAAAAGTTCAAAGAGAAAAAAATCCATGATAATAAACAAACAACACATAAAATCCCTTCACCCCATCCACTAACTTACACCGAATAATACATATTTTTTAGAATACTAATAATAATAAACAAACAAACGCAATAAAAATCAAATCAGTCTATCGACTCAGTTAAACATGGTAATAAATATCCTTGACAACAATTAATAATAAACAAACAAACGCAATAAAATCAAATTAGTCCACCAACCAACTTATACACAATAATAAATATCTTCGACAATTATATCCGAAAAGGGATAACAATTAATTAGTTAGGTACAATCACATTAATCAATCCATTTAAAAATATATATAATTTAAATTCTAACGATTGTACCCCCTTGCATGGATATTATACTTATTATTATATTATATTAAACATATGCATATTTTCATATTTATATCTATATAACATAGGTGGAAATATACAACCACAATATATATTTACATACATATGATTAACAATTTTATTAAATATTATATAGATACAATTATCAATTTACACCACACACCAATATAGAATTGCAAAGGGTCTCTTATTTATATATAATAAAATAAAGTTTTTTATTCTACTGCATTGTCCAAAGTCATTGTGAAATGTTACATCTTATATATTTACATACATATGATTAACAATTTTATTAAATATTATATAGATACAATTATCAATTTACTCCACACACCAATATAGAATTACAAAGGGTCTCTTATTTATATATAATAAAATAAATTTTTTTATTCTATTGCATTGTCCAATGTCGTTGTGAAATGTTACATCTTGAGTAAATATATGGATGACAAAATATTATAATATATGCAAAAATTTTAAAAATAGTATGATATAACAAATTAATCCGAACATCATATCCAAACACACTAATTAAATTCAAATTATATGAATACTATTAAAAAAAAGTCTGATGAATAATGGAATTTTAAAAAATTTAAATAAAATATAGATATTCTACTATGATGTCATTAGTCACTTTTCACCAAAGAGAAAATGAATACCGATGCTTTTGATTGTTTTAATTGCACGAGTGTGTTCGAGTAAATATAGCACCGATAAATTTAAACCAAATGTGCACTAGTGCAACAAACTACTCATTACATGCCCCGGTGCTTTGTTATTATTACACCTTGGTGCTTCCTCCATGTGCACACTGACGCACCACTATATCATGATCGCACCATTGAATTTTTAAAAAGAAATGAAAGTCAATGTCTCAATCAACTCTACTGGTATGTTTTCCTTCCCTTAGCGTGGTGGTGTTTTTCGATAGTACATAAGCACTAGTGTTGTATTTTGTTTATCACATTGGTGATTAAATTGTTATAAATCACCAGTACTATTAAAACTTTGGTGTACAACGATGAAATATTTATTGACAAGCAATGGTGCATATATTGTTATAAAGCACATGTACCTTGCAATTTTTTGAGGCACCCTAATGCATGTTGTTATTTAAAGGCAACATCGTGTTTTGGATTTGTTAGCACTGATGCACTTATATCAACAAAGCATGCCAATGAAAAAAAACTCCCCTAACACCTCCGAACACCAAGTTTTTTTTAGTTATGATAAAATTCTGTAAAAACTTCCACCAAAACATTAGGTACCATTGACAGCGGTTGTAGTAGAATTTTTTTTGAAAATTTGGACCAACATTATACCATTAGAAAATTTCAACTAGTTGGTCAATTGATGGTCCAACTAGGCTAGTAGTATATGTACTTTTAATTCTACAAAAATGTGCATATTGTGTGAGTCCTTCTAGGACCACAAAAATGTGCATATTTTGTGAGTTGATCTAGGACCACAAAAATGGTATCATTATCTTCTCATTTTTGTAACATTGTGATAAAGTCCATTGATCTATCTTCCTATGTTTGATTACTTAAGTGTAAAGGTTGAATTAACCCATAAGACTTAAATATCGATGTCTATTATATCTCATTTATCTATTTTCCATGACCGACACTCTCTCACAAAATTTTGAATATTTTTATTCGTTCTTTCCCAAATAAATCAATTTTTATCCTTTGATATGTTTTAAGGACCCTTTAATGTCTTGCCATCAGAGATTTATGAGATTTATGAGACTCCCTTAATATTTTTTGTTTCAATGTTGATTGAAGGAATACAAATATTCTACCCTTATACCAAAAAATATATCTCTTCTACTCCCAATTTTCCATAGAGATATTCCGTACTTTTAAACATTGTATTTTGTTTCTAGTACTATTGTCTTTTTCCATTCATGGCAAATTCTTCCAACCACTTCATAATGGAAGATGTAATTGAGTATAAGTTAGAGGATTCTTATATACTAGAAATGACATTTACTACCACGATGTCCTTCCATTTTTTGTAGAATATTTCAAAATCATACCCTTCCATTTTTTCTACCCATTTTTGTTTCTCTTCTGATGAAAATATTTACTCCTAAATGTACTTTAAGATATCATTGTCTTGATGGAATACACATCCTTACTATTTCATTGCATCTCTAGATATTTTGGAGACAAATAGTCAACTAGTTGTTTAATTGATGGGGCAACTAGGATCTCAACTAGTCAGAACAATCGAGTAACAAAGGAGTTGACTAATTGATCGACAGGTTGGGTCATTACAATAGAACCGTCGACTCAATTAAGGTGTAAATTGAGGAGATCATTATGTGCTATGAACCAACAATCTAGACCTATTCTTCCTCACTTCAAGGAAGTTAGTTACATATTGGTGCTATATAAAGATGACCCCATGGGTCAAGTGATTCATGTTACTGAACAATGCATTTGTTAGGCCTAAGAAATATTCTCTTTTCCATCATATAATATCACTATTCGTAGCCTACATTCCTATACCTTTACCACATCATGTATCCATTATTCCACACTTTACCGCTAAGTATGCAATTATTATCTTGTTGGTTAATTATTGTGGTTCCTTTGACTTTTTAGTGATTTGAAGATGATTTTACTATGTTTTACTAATGATGGTTTTTTTGTCAAAGTCTTGTTCTTGCACTAACAGTTCCTACACCATTTCTTGTACATATTCCAGTATTCCAATTCGCACTTGCTTAGGCATATATGTATTTCACAAAAGACATGGAGCACATGAAGTTGATATGAAATGATTTCCACCTTAGATTTCCATCTCAATTTGATAGTATACGTGGGAGATCAGTCAAAATTATGGTCATCTCACATCAGTTAAAGAAATGGATGATTCCTGTCATTATTCCAGGAAGTGATTTTTGGGATTCCGTTATGAGAAAACGATGGGGAATCGTGAAAATTGGTTGAAAACCCACTTGTATAATGATCCCATTTACCTAACATTGTAGGTTGTTTTTGAAAATTCGCAACAGATTGGTATTTATGCTCGAGTTTCTAAAGATGAATTTTCAAGAATTGTATTACAGATTGTTTTTCAAATTAATTCCATATGAAACACCCAACTCAACAATATTGGTGTAGATTAGATTGGATATGATAAGAATGAATGCACTCCATGATATCAAAGCCTAAGATTCTATTCATGATCACCAATTTCACCAACGAGAAAAGGGAATCATCACTAGCTATAGTTTTCCATTGTGTTAATGCTATGAGTCATGTAACTCAATTGTTATGTAATTAAAGTAAATTAAGGCTTAGAATGCATATATATACCCAACCTATTGTACTCTAAAAACAATGTTAGAGATCCAAGCCATGAATTAGTGTTGCTTTGTAAATTCTTCGAAGCTCTGTTAATGAAAAGATTGAGATATTGAGTATATTGTCTTCATGTTGATCTAAAGTCAATAAAACAATGTTAGAGATCCAAGCCATGAATTAGTGTTGCTCTGTAAATTCTTCAAAGCTTTGTTAATGAAAAGATTGAGATATCGAGTATATTGTCTTCATGTTGATCTAAAGTGTTCATTTGACTTTGTGGACTTAACCAAGGGCCCAACTAAGGGAAACAAATGCCAAATTTCTTTCTCTGTTCTTGTTTAAATCTCATGTTATAGTATTTTATTTCTCGTCATTTACATTCTTTGTATATGATATCATTTAACTAGTGGTTGATCGTTTTGTGTTTGGAATTGCCTCATGTTTTAGCTAGATAGTGTAGCAGATGTGCTCTTGTTATCTTTCCTTCTCATAAGTTTGGTTGATGTTCATAGTTGTGTGTTTGTATATGTTCCATCCTGAATAAATTCACATCCTGCTAACGATTTCTTGTAGATGCATAGTTTTATATCAGTGCTTCGAGTAAATATTAAATACGTCGTTTTGTTAGAGTTTAGAAACGTTAGATTGCTTGGTTTTATTTCATTAATATCAATCTCATTTTCTTATCCATAATGTTGTGAATTTCATTGTTTGAAGTATTAATAATATCTTATAGATGTCTATAAAGAAGTTGCATGCTAGTACATAACAAGTTTCTAGGAAGTATTTAAATTACAGAACTCACTAGCGAAGCTTTAATTATACTTGTATAAATTCATAATTATTTAGATCATACTTTTGTAAAGAAAAAGAATCGCTTATTATACTTTTAATTCTTGGTCATACTTTGGTATTTCCTCGGAATAATATTTTTATATCCTAATGTGTAATATAACTTGTATGACCAACAATCATTGTAAAGATATATGCAAATATTGTACAAAACTCAAGATTATTTGTATTGTTGTCATCTGACTTTTGGATAGTTTATAGAGTGTACAGTGCATTGTCTTTTGATTTTTAAAATCCTGAAGATAAATTAGAAGAGTGTATTGTCAATATTGATCTAATCTGATTACATTAAAACATCAAGTGAATGTGAAAAAGAAACCCATTACACTGAAGAAACAAATCTTTAACTTCATTCAAAATTGGTTTACAAATAATCTATAACACATTGAGTGCATGTCTATTAATTCTGGTACTTTAGCAAATCAATTTTAGAATAGTCAATTATTTTATATTGGTATTGTATAATTTTCATTATAAAAACTTACAACTTCCATTGTAAAGATAAGATACAAGTTGAGTTAGCGCTTCAATTGTGAATTCTAGAAATTTTGATCCTTTCAATTGACATTTGGATTTAAACATGGCTAAAGCTAGTGATTTTATTAATTATATCCCTGCATAGTGTGAAACCTTTTTCTTTTATTTGCATACAGTTTGACAATTATTCCTACATTGTTTTCATGAATTAAGTCTTTTCTTCCTACATTAATTGACTGTTTCTGGTTTCTTTTATTGAAGTGTGATTTTCAACTATGCACCTTAGGCTAGATAAGATTAAAATAGAGTTTAGGATACTAGAAATTTGGTTTAAATATCCTTTTTTTTAGAATTTAAGAAGATTGGTGTGGTTCCTTTAAATCCCAACTAGTAGAATCATATTTGTTTCTTGACCTATACTTTAACTTCTTATAGTTGAGTTTCTCGTAGCTTTAATTATCAATAGAGAGACTAAAGGCCTAACTCGTGAGACATGGCCTCCCTATGGAGGGTTTCTTCTTAAGGTGTTAGGTTATTTCCATTTATTAGAATAAGCTAGAAAAATATTTTGATCCTACATATATTGTGCCTACACCTCGAAGATTACGAGCCCTGGATGACAATTTAATATCAAGAATTAATTGACATATAATTTTACCAGCATCGTTTTGACCTATTGTAAATTGAGCTATGTTGTACTTAAGTATTGAAATAATGTCTATTGACTCCACCTCTCCTTGTAATAAACATTTGTATGATCATTCTATTAATTCTTTGGTTTCTCCAACATGGTATTAGAGATATTGGTTTGAATCTCAACATTTTGTCTACAAGTCCTTTGAGGTGTCATATTAACATGTTCTATTGAGTTGAATCTATATGTGGTTGACTTTGGGTTTAGAGTTGTATATTGTGTCATGGTTTAGATTCACATATGGGTTTTATGGCTTCCAAGAAACAACTAATGATCTTCAATGGCCATGACTATGGAATATCAACATAAGATATGGAGATCTTGCTAAAATGTAGGCCTTCTGGCGATTTACCAAGATAGTGATTCCAAATACAAAGGATGATCATGGAAATATGTTTGTCGTTGACTGAAAGAAGGATGAGGTCATAGGATTCATTACCACCCACATTTTGAGGGAAATTCACTTTCATACAAACGACATCAATTGTCCTCATCTGATTTGGAAGAAACTAAAGAATCTATTTGATAAGCTCAAGGAGGTTATGTAGGATGAGAAGGAGTTGATATCTATAGATCCCCTATCCTTTGAAAGGATTGAGGATTATTTGTAAAACATATTCATTAATTTTATTTGAATAAATAATGTTTGTTGGAGGAGCCTAGTCGACGAGGTCCTCCTGATCAACCACTGACTTGTCGGCCCATTCTAGTCGAGTCACTTAGGCCGACTAGTAGATAGTTATATAGTTACAATTGTCTAACCAATTATATGAT
>LPNX010329019.1:21976-45893 GCA_001517045.1 Pseudotsuga menziesii
TACATGTTTTTATGCAAAAAATACATAAACATATTTACTATTGGAAAAGTGCTAAGAATCTAAAAAAAACAAAAATCCAAAAATAACAGTGATACACGGGATGCATTCCCCAAGGTCAGGGATGCCCCCCGATAGCTCTCAGGGACTTGGGGGATCTTGGTGAGACATTTATCCTTGTACCCAATTTGGGGAACGTGAGGAAACATAGGGGAGATTGTCCCCTTATTTTGAAGCACACATCAGTGAACTGCGGGCTCCTAGATGCTCTAGTAGTAATGGTAATATTAAATTCTTAAAGTAAAAGTGGTACTTTCCTTATCTTTTATTTTCCATCCTTTTAATTAAATTTTTAACATTAGCATTAATTGTTTCAAGATGTTTTATAGTGGTTCCAACCGCATTGAAGTTCATATACAAAAAGTAGAATTTTAGAACCCATTCAAAATTCAACTGACTTAATACTTTTCAAGATTTTAGGATTCCAACATTTACATTGGATTATATCATGTATAAGGTTAAGAGATTGTCATTTAATCAAGCACATCAACCTCTCTATGTACCTTGATGTTGGTGGTGTTGATAGTTGAACTCCTCTATCATGAGCTTAATCAAAATGTACCCTTTAGTCAAGAAAAACCACTTATTAAGCATGGGAATATTTTTATAATTCTACCATATTTTAGTGCTTGGTTTAGGAAGTTTTATCAAAATTGTAGGGTGCTGAGTAATGTCCTTATAGGATCAACTTTGAGATTCAAGGTAGAGGCAAGGGATAAAAGTCTAAAGGAGGGGGGCACATGGTGCTATTGATGAATAGGATCCCAATATAGGATTAATAGTTCACTCTTGCATAATTGTATGCTGGACTTGAAAGCCTCAAATAATTTGATGCCCTCTGGAATAATGAATATATAGGGTTCTTAAGTCACATTTCCCCATTACAAAATCTATGCCATGGATTGACGTAATATGGAAGTGTGTTGAATCATTGAATATTTAAACTGTATTTACATGGAGCAACTTAAATTGTATTTACGTGAGATGAGTAGGTATTGTTGGGATTTATAATTTTTATATTTTTATAATTATTATGACCTCGCCCCCCCTCGAATTTCCCTAAAATTCGGGGGTGGTCTCCACACGTCCCCAATGTGTGTTTCCTCGCTCCTACGTCCCAAAAACTTGGGGGAACATTGAAAAATAACCATGATTTGGTATTTTTAGTCCACCCTAAATTTTTGTTGTAGGGTTTTATTCACAAAACCTAAAGTGTGTCATCTTATGAGGAAGTGCATTGGGACATGTGAAACCCTTGTAAATGGTGAATTTGAGGTTGTGTTGTATTTTTGGCTTGCCCTATCAGAATCTCTCTATACATCATGTTCTATAAGATGCTTTTGGCTCCTCGTTGTTGGAGAATCGCGCTTTGTTTGGCGAACTTCCTCTAGTTAGTAGTTTTTCCACCAACACTCCCAAGACTCCATACTCTCTTAGGGATGTTCCATTAGAACCCGATGGTTTTTAAGATTTCTCCATTGGTTTGGAGTTTCAGATAGCTAGGGTTTTTGAGGTCATGCTACCAGAAGAAATTTATAAACTTAGGATGGTGGAATAGTGGAACGGGGGATATCTTTGTTGATGAAAGCCAGGACCTTGAAAAAAAAGGCTAGTTCAGGGAAAAAAGTTTGGGAACAAAGAAGTTGAAATAAGTAGCGACTTTTAAAAAACCAAGGAAAAGAAAACAAATTCATGGTTGGGGTAGTTATACACTTTAACAAGGTGGAAAATACGGTAGAGAAACCCATTATGGGAAGGGTCTAAGGTCAACAATTCAATGCCAAAATCCTTAAGGATTGGGATTAGGCAAATTGGGTTGAAAAACGAGGATGTGCACTAAAAGTCCTCGTTCTCTCCAAAGGTTGGTTCATCTTACATCTTAAGAAGGCCAAAGATGCATAATGGGATCTCAAACAAAATTGGTGTATAGGCTTGGCACTAATGGCTCTGAAAATGTACACAACTGTGTTTGACAAGAAAAGAGAGAAGTTAGACATCACCCTAATTTAGGTGTGACTTTAAGGTTTTCCCTTTGATTATTGGTCTTTAGATGTTTTTTGGGGCATTAGAAATATTGTGGGGGAGTTTGTTGCGACACATATACCATTTAAAAAAGTTGGGCAATATGAAATTTTTTTGCATTTTGGTTAGGCTAAACAACCATGAGGGGCTAAAGGAGGATATTTAAATTGAGCACAAAAATATTTCTATCATTCAGACATCGGACTATGAGGAGTTTCAATTTAGGTGTTGGCGGTGTCATAAATACAACCATTTACGAGGTTCATCCAAACGAACCATTAGGTCATGACAAGAGGCAAGGTTTTTGAGCAAAACAAACAAAAGAAATACTTGCTCGGATCCATTAGTAGTGGTTATCTCGTTTCCAAAAGTAGGAATATTTATTAAAGACGTACATGAAGAGGAAGGGGGGTTTGGGTACCGAGAAATTTCGCCAGTTGTGGAATTTCTCTCTCTGGATACTGTTCTTCGGTTAGGTTGTTTGGAGACTGATATTGGTCATGGTGAGATTTAGATGGATGTCAAGGATGCGACAACCCATTGTGTTCCGGAATAGTTTGTTTCAGGTATGGACAATTCCCATATGAAGCCTGTTGTTATTTTCTCTCCTATGATAAATTTTTCTTCTTCCACAAATTATGAGAGGTTTTCACTTATCGACTCTCTAGATACATCGTCACTAAACAAATATACAAGTCATGTTATGTGCCCTAATTCATGTGCAGATGGAATGAACACACAACCTAATGTTCACCCCTATGTGAATCCTCAAGAGACACCAAAATATGGAAGTGGCCTTCATTAGATATAACTTTAGACCTAGGTCTTCACGCGAGGATGTTAAACATATAGTAGAAGGGTTGGGACAAAATCCTTAAACCTTGGCAACTGGGAAGTGGAAGGGGTGAAGATCAAACCTCCAAAAGGCATAGGAGAAAGTCAAATCTGATATGGCAACTCAGAGACAATCCACCTTTGTTGGGGCACTTAGAGTAGTGAAAACCCTAAATAGGTTTCATAAATGAAAATTCTCTCTGTCAATTGTAGAGGGTTGGCGAACCCTTCCTAAAAACTGTCCCTCCGGAGATTGATGCAAACCAATTTTGCAGATATTGTATTATTAAAAGAAACTATGAGAGATGACAAATCTATAGAAAATCAAAGTCAAGTTTCTGTTCAAGTATTGACAGTTTATGGATTCAGATTTGAGGGGAAGATTAGGTGGACTAGCGGTGGGATGGAATCCCACTATTATTAAGGTTAATGGATATTGGGGATGTGAATCTGTTATGGGTATTAATTTTCTAGTTGAAGATATTGGGTTGAGTCTGGTTATTCTAAATGTCTATGTCCCCTATGGGGGAAAAAAATGTTATAGGATGTTATGATGGCTAAATCTATCATGAGATCCTCAATTATCATCGGAGGCATCTCAATTTTACATTGGAAGCTTCATAAGTCTAGGGTCCTAAAGCCTCTTTTGATCCCTTTGAGGGCTATTTTCTTCATCAACTGGAATCAAATGACAATTTGGATATTCAACTAGTCAAACTCAAACAGATCCAGAGGAATTAAAGATCAGGTGAGGAAAGGATCTCAAAAAAGTTAGATAAATTTCTTATTGTTGCCCCATTGGTTGATAAATTGAATAGTACAAGATAGTGGGTCGGTAGTGGTGGAGTGTCGACCAACCAGCCTATCTTTATGGAGTTGAAAAGTTTGGGATGAAATCCCCAAGACCTTTTAAGTTCAATTCAATCTAGATAAATAATGAAGATTACATGAAGATCCTAAAAGATGCCTGGCAGGTGCATGGTCTAGAATTACATCAATTAGGCTCTGTTCATTTTGCTAACAATCAAAAAAATCTAAAACAGGCTACCATAAAATGGGCAAATCAAAATAGCCTTTGCAATGAACAATATTTAATAAAGGATGAGGAAGTCGTTATTTCCATCTATGACTCGAAAGGAGGGGGCCTTCTCACTAAAGAATAAAAAAAAATCTATACCAATAGGAATACCAACAAAAAAAGCTTCTAACGAAACAATAAGAGGCATGGAGATTGAAAATTCGATCTCTATGGTTCAATTCAATAGATGATAGTACAAAATTCTTCTAAGCATATGCAAAATTAAGAAAGTTGAGATACACTATATGGGGGATTCTGTTAGGGTTAACCTTGACTTGAGATCGAGTCAAAGGTGGTTAGGTCTAGCACATGGTTTGGGCACATGGTTTGTTGTATCCCATGGTATTGTCCCATGGTATTGCATGTGATGAAGCCTTTATAAGGCTTGAGGAGGCTCAATGTAATATGGCATGGAGGTGAGCGATGGCTAGCTCATTTGGCCCGGATGGCCGGTTTTGGCCATGTAATGAAGATCTTCATTAGTGCTGGTTTTCCAAGCATGGGGTTTCCAGGGTATATTGTGTGTCTATATTGAATGTTGCTTGCAATGTTTATTTTCTTGCATATTGTTATTTAATGTTTCTGTTTTTAACCTAACAACTGGTATCAAAGCCATGGTTTGGCTTGGTTATGCTCATTGGTGTTTCTATGTTGAATCAAATTTTGGGGTGCATGTTTGGTGGTACCCGACACCCTAGCAGTAAATTTTTTGGTCTATGTGAATCTTAGCCATAGGCAAGTTTGGATTTCTCTGGATGCTAAAAGCACAAGGTATCCCTCTTATGCGCAGAGAAGGGATGTTTCATCAAGTGTGTAATGAACCACTAGGTAGGTACGACGGTGGCAGGTGTACTCGTAGCCTAGCTTGATGTGGATCAGAGAGGTTGAGTCTTCGATTGTAGGAGAAATGTGAGATGGATTAATCTCGGTTTTGGGACCAAGATTGATGAGCCATGTATGTGAAGAGAATTCTTAGAGAACTGGCGGTTACAACGGCCGATGACCCATGTAATCCGGTAGATGGATTTTTCTTTATATGGACATCAATGACATATTTTGGATGTAGGTACAAAGGGAGCATGGCAAAAGACAAGCAAGGAAGCAAGCATGGAAAGCGAGAGGATGAAGTAATAGATGGTGATGGTATAGTCACCATGAAGACACATAAAAAAAAAATTGTAATGGAGCATTTTGCATGTAAATGGGCATATGGCTGTAAGACCTGGTAAGGCATGCATACCCCTGGTAACTCACCGGTAAAGTCGGGAGATAGACCTAGGTGATAGGGGGGTGTATGTAAGATTCCTCGGTAAATACTTGAGGAGAGTTGGTGATTACTCCAAGTCAAGTTTAAAGGGGGTATTGTTAGGGTTAACCTTGACTTGAGATCGATTCAAAGGTGGTTAGGTCTAGCACATGGTTTGGGCACATGGTTTGTTGTAGCCCATGGTATTGTCTCATGGTATTGCATGTGTTAACCTTGACTCGGGATTGAGTCAAAGGTGGTTAGGTCTAGCACATGGTTTGGGCACATGGTTTGTTGTAGCCCATGGTATTGTCCCATGGTATTGCATGTGATGAAGCCTTTATAAGGCTTGAGGAGGCTCCATTGTAATATGGCCTGGAGGTGAGCGGTGGCTAGCTCATTTGGCCCAGATGGCCAGTTTTGGCCATGTAATGAAGATCTTCATTGGTGCTAGTTTTCCCCGCATGGGGTTTCCAGGGTATATTGTGTGTCTATCTTGAATGTTGCTTGCAATGTTTATTTTCTCGCATATTTTTATTTAATGTTGCTTGTTTTAACCTAACAAATTCCTGATTGGGAAGTATGTAGTGTATCCTCTTTCAAAGGTCTAGAAAATCTAGGACAGGACCAATTTTAGAATCCATATAATCCTCAAGAGAGGGTGTCAATAGAAGATATAATCAAAATAGTACAACCCTTTCCTAGGTTTGTTAACAAGGAGGATAATGATGAGTTGATGGCAGAAGTCACAAAGGATGAAATTCTTGATGTCCTTTACAGTTTTCATCAAGATAAGAGTCTTGGACTAGATGGCTAGACAATTGAATTTTTTCTAGGTAGTTTTGAAATATTTGGGGAAGATCTGATGAAGGTTGTGGAGGGATCTAGATTAGATGGGAGAATCCTAGGGATTTGTAAATCCACATTTATATCATTAATTCATAAGGTGGATAATCCAAATACCTTTGATGATTTCTGTTGGGCCCACTATATGCAGTTAATTAAAACTTAACAAGCAGAGTGCTAAACATAAATTGTAAACCCAAGGAAGTCTTTTATTTCAAAGCTATCGTGCAAGATCTATGCAAACACAATTTCTATCTGACACTGTTGTCTATTGGTATGCAATCAAAACTTTTTGTAAACTAGATGAAAATAAAACAAACCCTAATCCTATTTATAAATCCAAACTGTAAATCTAATCACACTTCAAAAAAATCAATTCTTATGAAGCAAGATCTAAATACATAAACCTGGAAGCAATGCTATGTTGACCAACAATCTATCAAAATGAATTAACAAGAGAACACTATGATAAATCTAATGAATAAAAACATGAATTGAATAATAAAACAACTATGATAAATCTAATGAATGAAAGCATAAACTAAATAATAATAAAATCTACAAAATAACACACTTACAATTAACACTACCAGCATCTGCTCAGGGAAGAGGGTCCTTCCTCCACTAAGCAGAGTTGGATCTCCCTAATGAAATTCCACAACTCTAGAATTAAGAAACTGCTAGCATGTATTATCACAATGGAATGATTACAATAGATCTAGATCAAATCCTACAACATAACATTACTTTTTCTCTTCCTCCCTCTCAATGAGATTGATAACATATTTATACATAAAATTCTCCCAGGTAAATGAGGAGCAAATCTGAAACTTGTGATGTGTAACAGCTGAAACACGGCCGTAACTACTAACAACTTTGGAACCGACCGCAACAGTAAATCTGGGAAATACCCTCTTGAAGAACCAGTTGTATATTGAAAACCATGGCTTTGTTTGATGATTTTTGCCCGATTTAGGTAAAACAGGCTGTTACACACAAAACCCATGTCTCGAATTTTTGAGACTCATTTCCATCTTCCTAAAAATAAAGACGCGAATCGAGGTGTTCTTATATGGCATGCATTTTTTGTTAAGGCTGTAACAACTGGCCGTGAGTGTCCTGTACATGAGAAATCACTCCACAAACCATCATTAGTAAAATTATGCATAATAGTCTTCAATTCATCAAAGATAAAGGAAAATAATCATTATTAACCACTTAATGCATCAATGGAAGTAGTATGGTGTTTTACACGTAGTTACAACAAATTGATGAAAAATGGAATGATAAATGGGTGATAATAGGAAGAAAAGGGATGAAACATATGTCGATAAGTGATGGGAAAATGGACAAATCTGTGGCCCAACATCACCTCCAAACTGAACTTGTTGCATGTCCTCATGCAATCTAATACATGTGTAGCATCCAACTAGAAGAACTCATTCACTTGTTGCTTTTCATTTTACTATGCAAGCGGAGTTGCAGCTGTGAAAAGTAGAAGGATAGGCAAAGTTTTAGCAGACTCGTAGCTGTACATAGGATAAATATGGCAGAGTTGTAGCTACAAAAATAATTAAAATGGGAAAAATTTTAACGGAGTCGCAGCTGCGCGGAGCGGGAAAAATAAGCAATTTTTTTATGGTGTTGTAGCTGCGTGAAACGGAAAAAATGCAAGATTTTTACGGTATTGGAGTTGTGTGAAATAGGAAAAAGGCCAATTTTTTACGGTGTTGCAGCTGCATAAAACGAAAAATGGCAATATTTTTTTTTACGGTGCTACAGCTACGCGAAACGAGAAAAAGGAAAGATTTTTACAGTGTTGCAGCCGTGCAAAATGGGAAAAATGAAATATTTTTACGGTGTTGCAGCTCATTTAGTGGAGAATCTTGTGAATAATTTAGTGGAGTTGCAGATCAAAGAGCGCTAAATTTGGTGGAGTCATAGCCAAAGAGCGCTAAATTTAGTGGAGTCACAGCCTTTTGAACAGGAAACTTCCTAAGTCATTTTCTACCAAATGACGAACTGGGTTTGGTTGAAATTTTTTAAGCAGATTTTCACTAGTCCAATGCACCTCCACACCAAAAAATAGAGATACCCACATCACAAATTTTGAGAAAAATGTAAATTGGATGTAGGTAATGATGACCATTTTCTTGAAACTTGTGCATTGGATTGGGATGAAACTTATCAGGTTTGTTCATCTTGACATTATGCGCTATCTATATAAAAATTATGAGAATCCAATTTACCAATTGCAATATATGCTCATTTCAATTTCCGCACTTTTGTGGACAAACATGAATAAAAATGTGTTGTGGTTAAACTTCCTAAACCAATATTTAAAAAAGCACAAACTGGGTTGGGCTGAAAATTTGCAAGCAATTATTTACCATTCTAATGCATCTCCACACCAAAAATTAGATAAACCCACATCGTGGATTTCGAGGAAAATGCAAATTGGTTGTAGGTGATTATGGCCATTTTCTCTAAATCCATGAAGAATTTTTTCCTGAAAATTTGAGTATGTTCCTCTTCCAATAATGCTTTTTCTCCCCAAAGATCAAATTCATCTGATGCACGAATATTGATATATAGGCAAACTGGTTGTAGGTGATGATGTTCATTTTCTCAAAAATCGTGCATTGGATTGAGCTAAAACTTACCATATTTGTTCTTCATGATGTTATGCATTTCTTGTCCAAGTTTCATGAGGATCCAATTCATGGTCTATGAGATATGCTCAATTCAAATTCATCATTTTATGTAAGGAACAATATGCTTGAGAAATATGAATGTGAATGGAAAACCAGCAAGCATAGTAGCTCCTCCCCCAAACTGAATAATTTTCCATGTCCTCATGGAAAGTATGAGTTTTCATCTTAGTTGAAAAGTAGCCATCTCCCCCAAACATAACATTTTCTCATTCCCTGATGCCTTGGAAGATATAAACCAATATATGCAGCATTCAATGATTCTCAAATTTTCACAAACATTTCTATCTCTAACAGCTGGCCCATTTCTCTATGGAAAAGAACATATCGCAGATTTTTCTAGGGTGTTGCTACATGAATGTAGATATCATATTTATATGGCTCTCTATCATTCAACAAAATCATGCATACAAATTTTATGATAGCATCAAACCTATTTCAAATCAGCTCATTGGAAGTCTGCAATGACTATTATAGCCCAAATATCAACCAAACATGGAATTATCAACCTTGTCCCTAGATTCCAAAAATGCCTTCAATTTGCTGGTCTAAATGTATCAGGGTGCTACAGGTTGTTGTATTCCAACTTTGTTTCAATATGCTGCTATGGGACAACTCATAAGAATAAGATACTTTCTGCCACCAGGGGTACCATTGATCAATGCTACTCAAATTCTTCTCCCCAATTGTTATGTATTCTTCAAAATGTTGTTGTGGATGCCTTGAATTCTGCATCGAGAAACCAGATGATTATATCTTTAGGAAGATTCTACAAATTGACTCAAAGTGTTGCACTCATAATCTTGGAATAGACATTAATGTTATTGATTAGGTGCTGAAAATAGTAAAAAGATAAATAGTGCAAATAGAGCCTTTATTCATCAGCACTCCTATCCTATATTCATCTCAACTCATTGCCATCAAATTTCCATGCCTTCAACAAACATAAACAATATCATACATCCCTACCTATTTTATGAGCATAAACACCATTGCCAAATAACAACAAACCTTAATCATTCACGAATAGAACATCTTGATAGCAACAACAATTTTCCTTGTTGTATGGCAGCATAGGCTTCTTCTGTTACTTGCAATAACTATGGGAAAAGTGCCTCTGAAGTAAGCCACTATAGAAAATGTTTGAATTTCTTTTTAATAATGATTCCCTTCTATTAGAATTGGTGTAATAAGCTATAAAATTATATTCATAATTGCAAGAGAGGCTTCCACAAAACCACCATGCTACTATGCAAGAAATGATTATCATGCTCCATTGGTAAATCTTATGATAAGATAAACCGCTTTCAAACAATGATGTGTATCAGCAAGCATGAAAATAATGTGCAACACCTTGCAACTTGTTTCATGCCTAGACTGGTTGATTTCTAGAAACTCTGCTATAGTATTGCCATCAAAGTGTTATAAAGAACATCTTAGATCATCTTGACAACAACAACAAGTGTCCTTTAAATACTCCATTATAGATATCAAATGCTATGTCAATGGATTGCAACTTGATTTCCAATTAAAGGTAACTTGGAAACTTGCAAAAATTGTGTAGAAGGGAACCAATGCATGCATTAATCAATCATGAATCCAATAAACTGAATGCAGTGCATGCCTTCATTTGACACTAATTCTTCAATAAAAATTTTGATCATTTCTTATTGCTGGTTCTTGTGTGGCAGCAGCAAGGCATCTTCTTTGTCTTGGGTAGGTGAGATGTTGGGTAGGACTTTGAAGTGGATTTGCATGAATTGGAATGGTGAAGTGTTAGAATTGAGTGGGCAAGGATGGGAATGGATGGACATAAAATGATATATAGAAAATGGAAATGGCTAATGCTTAGTGGTTCTTCATGACATTTCCCTAAATGTTTAATAAACCAAAATTTCATGCTATTTTACTTCAAGTGTTACCTCCATGGAAGCCTTGGTTGACTTGAATGGACTGGTGTATGCTAGAGCTATGTAGGCCGATCTGATGCTGAGACAGATGTATATGAGAGTTGAAACTAGATGAGGCTTAATTTGATCCATGATGTTGTGCTGGTTGCATGTAAGAATAACTATTGAGACAAATGATAAAAAGGAATTCTACCACAAAAGTAGAAAGCCCCTTCCCTTATTCTGAAAATCAACTGCTGGAATGAAAATGGAAAGGAATTGCAAAACCACTGAAACAAATGATGCTGCAAGTCACTGTTGAAACCATTAGATCACATAGTCTTTAAATTCTACAAACTGGGGTACAATTCTTACCATGTGAATGAATGTGCTGAAGTCGAGCATGGAAACAAATCATTGGATTATCGACCATTAATGTATGTCGTTAACCAATGTGAAGCAACTCATCTTTGATGACAATGAGCTCTAAAGTACCTTAGTGCATCTTGACAGGTACGAATGGATGTGTTGGATTTGAGTCACCTAAAAGATTTATTAATCAAGAGGCATTGATGAATCCCCATGATTAGCAACAAGGAAATGTGCTATTGATTCATGCAGATACCAAGGCACTATAAAACTCTAATCTCGATCCCAGATGATATGTTATATTCAATGGGACAAGACCATTGGAAGTTGGACCTTAATGAATTCCACATCATCCAATACGAGTACAAAATAAATGGTTGTGAAGAATCATAGTGAAAGATAGAACCAACATGAAACTCAGAAGTGGAAAGTATATGTGAAGTTGTGATGTAGTAGTGATGGAAAATAAAAAGGTTAAGGTTGAATACATAAGCAATGGAAAGTGAGACTTCGACATGAATGGGTTTTTAGGATTTTGAAATGAGGAGGGTGAATGAATCTACGTAGCACAATTCGTTTCTTAAGAGGTTTCTTTTTGGAAACAATTGGTAAATGATGCTTGGCATGTAGTAATGGGAATTGACTTATGGAACATTGGTATCTATATGGTTTTCACATCAATCTTTCCATTTTTTTATGTGCTCAATCCATTTGCAAATTGAGAAAAAGTCTTCAAGAGTCACTCGTGCATGTATTGACCTTTTTCTTCGAAGGACCTGTAAAGACCTAGCACTTGCCTGCAATTAAACATGAGATGATGGCTGAAGAGAGATGATTGGTCTCTATTCACCCAAAATTTATGAAAAAAACAACAAGAAATTACTTATAAAACAAATCCAAAAAAAATGAACAAAGCAAAATCCATTTTATACCTGCGGGAGAGCAATGCCCATCTAGATTCATCAACAATATTCTGATCATAGCTTCTTCATTATTTGTCCAATTTGAGTGATTCCAAATCAAAATGAAAGTAAATTCATAGGTCTGTTTCCCTTAGAATTTTTTTTTTTAAATTCTATGTAATGATGTTCCAAATCACTCAGTAACAACTTGCATGACAAGGTGTTTTTTCGAATTCTGGACTAGACCAACAGTCACGGTTTTAGGCTTAACTTTTTCGTTTTATAATGGATTGATGTGATTCCAATTGGAAATGAAATTAGATTCATTTAATTATCTCCATTAGAAACAGGTTTTGAGTCTAATAATAATTGATGGGTCAAATAAGCCAATGAATAGTCTAGGAAACAAAGTTTTAGGAATGCTGATTTGTGGTAGGCAGACGGTATTTTGGTCATAAAATTTGCATATGATATCAAAATGGAGTGATTAAAATTGATTTGTAAACTAGATTCATAGGGGAATATACCAATGAAACAGGTTTGCAATATATGTCCAATAAGCAATCAAAAAATTGACTATCCCAACTCTGTTCCTAAGCTTCCTGCTTGACACCAGGTTAGTATTTTGGCCATAAATTTTTCGTTTGATACTCAATATTAAAAATTCAAATTGTTTTGGAAACTAGATTCAAAGAGATACTGGGATGTAAATAGTTTTTAAAAATAAGTCCATCTGGACCCCCAAAAATGGACTGTCCCGACTGTATTTTAGTAAATTTTTCAAGCCAAAATGCCACCAAAAATTTAATAAATGAAATTTGACCCCCAAAAAGTGACTGGAACAGATGTGAATGTTTTTAATGATGTAAGTTTAAATATATCACACACCCATATAAAAAATTTCAAGAATTGAGCACCTAGATTGTTGCAACCGCAGTTACAACTCTTAAAAATGATATAATGTTGAAATAAAGCATGTGTATTTTTATGGATGTGTTATATATAAATGAAAACTAAATACATATCATGATGTGCAACACACACATATCTCAAATTAATAAATTCTCACCTACAATATAGTCACAGCTGGGTGTTGCAGTTGACTGTTACAACTGATAGTAATGAGTCACAGCTGGGTGTTGCGGCTCATTATTACAATTGACAGTAATCAATCACAGCTGGGTGTTGCAGCTCACTGTTGTAGCTAACAGTAATCAGTCACAACTGGGTGTTGCAGCTAACAAATTCATGCCCAAGTTCAAGCTTGAAGGGTTCAATAATCGTTTGCTCATTTTTCTGTGGATCCTTCATTCACCTTCCCTAATTACTGTAATTTTGTTTTTTTGTTGTAACAAATAGAGACAAATTAAATTTTGAACATTGAATACAAAAATTATTTAAGCATTTTGCTCAAATAGTCAACAATTCCAAAACATTCTTGAAAACATCTCATACCCATTCCTTATCTTTCTACTTTCTGATCTTCCAGATCGCAAAAAGGTGCAGGAAGAGAGCATACTTATTCAAAAATAAAAATTAAAAATTAAAAAAAACAAAAGCATTGTTTTATTCTATTATTCTATCCTACCCTATTCTACTTGGAAATATAAAAATTGTTCAAGTGTATGCATATTTCCAATGGATCCACTTTCGAAGAAGTGACTCAAGCAGGCTCATACTCAAAACATAAAAATATAAATTTATGAATGCTGGGATATGAGAGATTAAATTACCTTGAAATGATGGTGCCAAGAATTGGTGAAGTATGGAATGATGTTGTAGACCAATGACAGATTGAAACCAAGCTTCAATATCGTCTCTGTTCCCTTGATTTCTCATGGATGTGACACCATGAAGCTCCTTAGTAAACTGATCTTCCTCAATGGATAAGAGATTCGGATCTAATGATATAAAGGATGCTTCAATTTTTGGTTCCAATGTACGTTCTTCATCAAATATTATGTGTGTCTTGTTGATCTTGTCTACTTGCTTATAAGGACTAGAAGAAACTCCATCTGCAAATCCTAGATTTAAAACATTTTCAGGCCTCATATGGAATTGTTGCAATAAAGCAAAATCATTTTGCAGCAATTTAGGTGAGGTAGAACAAGACGGAAATGTAGGAACATTTTGCAGTTCAGCACTATAAGCATACTGTATTGCTTTATTATGGTTAGGGTGGAGGGTGGATTGGACAGGAAATTGTGTTAGATACCAAGGAGTTTGATGAGAAAATAGATGTGGCTGATGTAGAGGATTGGTTTGTGAGTTTGATATTGAAGGACCAAGTTGTCTTGTAGCATGAGGGAGAGTGGCCATGTGATCATAAGATAGGCCATTCCAACCTTGTGGATAAGGTAGGTAAGAGTTAAATTAAGCCTGCAACAACTGCCATGGTGGAAGAGTATTCAATGATTGAGTATGAGAGTAAGGAAATGGAGGGATATAATTTTGAACCATACATGTAGGCCACGGTTGCCATGACTGTTGCAATGAGTTGGCTGCAACTCCTAGATCTCTTTGGTATGTTTCTTTCATCCTTGGTAAGGAGGGACAATGATATGTGGAATGATTCAAGTCACATATGCCAAAAATTGTGGGACTATCCAAAGGATAATCCATTGCAAGATGTTTCTTCTGACACCGAGGGCAAACTATTTCTTCAAATTCCTCATGCTTTTCCTTAACTTGCAAAACAACCAATTCTAAATTTAGTGAATCATTGATATCAACATTATAATTTTTAAATACATTACTGATTTCAGCTCATAAAACTCTTGTTTTTGCAGCAAATTTCAAAAATAAAGATAAAAGTTCCTTAGAATTCTTACCGGTCTTGCAGTTTTCTCTTGAATACCTTCTACATAACTCACAAATATCATCATATGCTAACTTAAATACATTACCTATTCCCATGAGATTTAGTATTTCTAAATATTCAGCTTGGATTCCCTTGAGTAGGAGTGATTTTAAGGTATCCTTCCCCAGTTTCCTTTGTTTGGATCTTTGGAGGTTATATTGAAAGTGTTCTATGTATTCCTCCAGACTCTCTTCTTCTCCTTGTGTCATTTCGAAGATGTCTTCATTGACCCTGCAATAATCTTGGTACCTTTTCAAGAATACATGTTTCATGTCTTCCCTAGTTTGTATACAATTCCCACCAAGGCTCATGAACCATCGAAGGGATGTTTCTTTTAGAGTAAGGGGAAACAGATTCAACTTTTGATCATTATCACAATAACCATATCATCTACAAAGTACTTCAAATTGAAATAAAAATACATCAAGGTCGTCATTTTCCAAACCGTGAAAATTTGGTAGAACATGTGGGGGGATGCTTTTCATTGGAGCCACTCTTCCTAAATATCTGATGGGAAATTAGAATGTAACAACTTCTCCATCTTTCTTACTTTCCATCTCTTCATATATTCTTCATGTGCTATTCTGAGGCTCCTCCTTCGAATTTTCCTGTCAACTTGTTAGTAGAATGGGTAGTACTTACATCACCACTAAGGGGAATGATAAGATTTATGCTCCAAAGATTGAAAATGAAATAAAACTGAATGTAAAGACAGAAAATTCACACTCAAAATAAATTCAATAAACTGAAATGTAATCATGCAACCTACATGCCCTATTTTAACAATGCATCTACAAAACAATGTCTGATGTAATTTTGCACCATTTCCAACTTCCCCAACAATGACCACAAAATGTTGGGCCCACTATATGCCAGCTAATTAAAACTTAACATGCAGAGTGCTAAACATAAATTGTCAACCCGAGGAAGTATTTTATTTCAAAGCTATTGTGCAAGATCTATGCAAGCACAATTTCTACCTGACGCCGTTGTCTATTGATATACAATCGAAACTCTTTGTAAACTAGATCACACGTTTTTGAAAAGAAAAAAAACCCCAATCCTATTCGTAAATCCAAACTATAAACCTAATTACACTTCAAAAAAATTAATTCTTATGAAGCAAGATCTAAATACATAAACCTGGAAGCAATGCTATGTTGGCCAACAATCAATCAAAATGAATTAATAGGATAACACTATGATAAATCTAATGAATAAAAACATGAACTGAATAATAAAAAACTATGATAAATCTAATGAATGAAAGAATAAACTAAATAATAAACAAATCTACAAAATAACACACTTACAATTAACACTACTAGCAGTTGCTAAGGCAAGAGGGCCCTTACTCCACTGAGTAGAGATGGATCTCCCCAATGAAATTCTACAACTCCAGAATTAAGAAACTGCCAGCATGTATTATCAGAATTAAATGATTATAATAGATCTAGATCAAATCCTACAGCATAACATTTCTTTTTCTCTTCCTCCCTCTCAATGAGATTGATTACATATTTATCCATAAAATTCTCCAAAGGAAATGAGGAACCGAATCCCAAACTTGTGATCTGTAACAGCTGAAACACGGTCGTAACTGCTAACAACTTTGGAACCGGCCACAACAGTAAAGATGGGAAATACCCTTTCAAAGAACCAACTATATATTGCAAACCATGGCTTTGTTTGGCAATTTCCTCTTTAATCAGGTAAACAAGGCTGTTACACACAAAACCCATGTCTTGGATTTTTGAGATTCATTTCCATCTGCCCAAAAATCGAGACGCGAATCAAGGTGTTCTTATCTGGCATACATTTTTTGTTAAGGCTGTAACAGCTATCCGTGAGTGTACTTTACGTGAAAAATAACTCCACAAACCATAATTAGTGAAATTATGCATAAAAGTATTCAATTCATCAAAAATAAAGGAAAATAATCATTATTAACCACTTAAAGCATCAATGGAAGTAGTATGGTGTTTGATGCGTAGTTACAACAAATTGATGGAAAATGGAATCATAAATGGGAGATAATGAGAAGAAAAGGGATGAAATATGTGTCAATAAGTGATGGAAAATGGACAAATCCATGGCCCAACAATTTCAAACCTATCTCTCTTACAAATTTCATCTACATGTTTGTGGAAAACAATTATTGCTATCAAATCTATTTTGTCAAAACATGTATTAAAAGAGTAGTTTCGTTTCTTAGAAGGTAGAAAAATCCATGAGGTCATAGGGGTCTCATAATATGTTCTACATAGTATGAATTATAGGAAGGATAAGGGGGATATTATGAAAATTGATCTATCAAAGGCCTATGATTTTGTTAATTGGATTTACATCCGGTTGTTACTTTGTAATGTCTAGACCTCCAAATTGACCCAAACGCTCCCAAATTTTCTCAGAAGGTACATGACTGATATTATAACTTAAATATTATGTTCAATGATATTTTATGACCCCCCAATTACTTTTTCAAACTTGTTTAATGTTCTGTTCATAGTAGGAGTCTTTACTAGCAAATTGGGTCTCCAATTCCCCCTAGGAATTGTTGAAAATGGCTTCTTAAATGGTCCCAAAGTCACTCAAAGTTCTGAACAGAGGCAGGGTACATGTAAAGGAAATTTTTAAATTCTCATATGCATCATGGTTCATTTTATATAGGCTTCTATGGCTCTTTCCAAAACATCTCCCAAATCACAATTTCAACCCTTGCAGAAAATGCACCAAATCTTCTCCCAATGCAAGAAAAATGAGTAAAATGGATTCCACTGCTTAAGTACTGAACATGAGACTTGAAATTAACATTAATTATAGTCCATTCATCATACATTTATCATATATACATTCCTCCATTCGAAATAATAATCATTAGCATGGCATATATCAAAATAGAGTGGAAATGGTCATTGCTTACTCATTAAAAGTCATTTTGACATACAACACTTGGGTATTTCGACTTGAAACTTTATGAGAATGAATAAAAATGAATATTTAACTAATTACAATCATAAATATATTAGGAGTAGCTCTCCCAAAGAGTACATGAGCAAATCAAAAGTATTATTACTCACATAAATATATTTATGTGAATAGAAGTAACATTAAACAAAAACAATATTTAAACTAATTTGAGGACTGCCTTGGACTCATTGAAAACATAAAACCACATGGGACCATTGAAAACAAATAAAAATTAAAAAAAATTACACCAAAACAATATGAGAACATGAATAATGAAGGTAGTCAACAAACTTAAGATGCACCAATGTTGTCAACCACCATTAAAATGAAGGATTTTTTACTCCTCTAGAAAATATAATGACAACTACTAAACATGCACCTCAATGACCCAAATAGGGATCAAATGAGTGCAATGATGGACATGTGTTGTACACTTTGTAGGTTCCCAAAACAAAGGGGGTCTGAGGGGGTGATCACCTCCCCAACTAGGGGGCATGGGGGTTCCATTTTTAACTTTTCCGATTAATGGTTTTTTGACCCAATGTAAGCTAAAGAATTAAAGCTATAATATAATCCAGGTTAATCAATTAGGATTTCGAATGCTATAATATTGTTTTTAAATAATGAAGATAATACATTGAGATAGAGAGTGGAGAAAATCTCAAGTAGGCTAGTTTCCTGGTTAAGGGTTTCTAAGGTAAATCTCTTTATATTGTATGAGACATTGTTAATTCTTATGTTTTAGATTTTGTTTGGTATTTCTTTTTTTCAACAATATCTAGAGTCCAAAAAACATCATGTTATAACAAATAGCTATATATCATCAAACTCATCACCTATATTGGGATCCTCATCATCATCATCATCATATATATATATATATATATATATATATATATATGTATGTATGTATGTATGTATGTATGTATGTATGTATGTATGTATGTATGTATGTATGTATGTATATATGTATGTATGTATGTATGTATGTATGTATGTATGTATGTATGTATGTATGTATGTATGTATGTATGTATGTATGTATGTATGTATGGATTTTTAGTAGATAAAAACTTGTAAGCTTGTCGATCCTAATCTATAAAGGATTGCAAGAATTCCTTCATTATAAAAACCTTAATAAATAAGAAGCAAGTGGGATACCCAACACCCACACCCCATCCCCCCTAAGGGGATTTGCGTAACTTTCGTGGCGTGAAGTTTTTCTAACTTTTTCACTTTTTCTGCTTTAGTTAGTTTAATTAAAGGTAAAATTAACCATTTGTTAGTTTCAATTCAACATTGGACCATAAAATCACTCAGGAATGTATATTTCTCAATTTTGTAGCATTTGCACTTAGTACACTTACTTTACCTCTTCCACATTTCAATTTTTCTTAGATTAAATCACTCTAGCACTTACCACACTTGGTTTAGTGATTTTCTTTATTTTATTTGGCAAGTAATGAACATTATTTCAATCCCTGTATGCTCTTGTGACCATCGCAGGATTTCCTTATCTGTGTTTAACAATAAAAAATCGATTAAAGTGGCTAGATTGATAGGGAAACCCACCCAAATCTTTATTTCCATAACAAGTGGCTTGCATTGAACATACTACGAAGTCAGAGAGTTACTTTAAGCATATTGTCTCACCTCATTGGACACCTAGTATTGTTACTCTGCACTTGCTAGTGAGGATAAAAGTATAAGTGGGCCAAACCAAGAATAAACCCATTTCTTAATCCACTTATCCATAATAATTAAAACTATTAAGAGGCACTTCCTTTCAGCAGCAGTTATTTAGCTTATTTTGGCACTGGTCTACCTTTACAAATCTTTTTGCTTAAATCAACTATGTGTCATTGTTGATCAACTCGCATGCTGCTATATTTAATTCATGTGCCATTGGTCTCTTGTTTTAGTAATTTAAACTCCTAGATTTCATTTATGTTTAGCGTATTCAAGAGTATTTTCGACTGCATTGGTCAGTCTCAAAGCATATTTGTGGCATAAATATAGGAGTGTTATTTCTATCTTCAATTCTTCTACTTTATTATAAGGTAAGTGTTCAGGAAATGTTGAATTGGATTCCACCCAAATCAACTGACCTTGAACCTTTTCTGCAACTTTTAATAGCCCTTGTCTGAAATCAATTAATACTATTGAAATTTCCTTCAACCTCGTCTATGCCTACTTGATCTTATATATTTCCTCTTCAAGTTTTAATTGAACTTGATGAATATTCCTCTGGATTAGGCAAGCTTGATCATAGAAGGGAATGATATTAGGCTGCCTTTCATTAGCTGTCTTAAGTTGAGTTTCCAGTGTTCTATTTTGTTCCTCCATTTCTTCTACTCTGGTTCTGAGCTCTCCCATTTGTCTGCTTGCTGCAGAATTCTGAGCTTCTAATTCTGAAATCTTGTCTTCAAGATCCCTTTTCTCTCCTTCCATGATTGTAGTCGAAAGCTCCAATGCTTTCTTTTCTAACTCTAAAGCTTAATATGCATTTTGGATCCTTTCAAATTCTAAAAGAGTTTCCTCATGTTTTCTCTTTAATTCTTGTCCTTATCCTCTTTCTTTTACCAGAGTGCCCTTCATATTAAGCATTCTTTCCTTATAATGTTCAACATCTCCTACCAGCTTGTTAACATTATCAACATGTGCTTGCACTGCTGGTATTCTTATAGATGCTAGGAATTGAGGATCTTCATTCGTGTCTTGCATGGTAGTCTTCTCAGTTACCGTGACCACATCGGGTTGATCACCTATTTTTAATCTCTTTTCCAATATTCTCACAATGGTTTTCTTGTTCTTGTCAAAGAACATCATGTCTAGGTTAGCCACTGCATGCTTCTTAGATGGAGTGAATGGTACCAATCCAAGCTCTGCAAGAGGAATGTGGCCTCCTGTTATTGTGTCACTTGATGGGGCAGGAGGATCTGTTGGATTATCTTGGGTTGTTTCCTGATCCAAACTCTCTCTGTCCTTGTCTTCTTGTTCCTTCTTTCTTAACTCTTCATCTGCTTGCTCAAATTCTTTTTGCAATCTTTCTTCTAATTCCCTTTGTATCCTTTCTTCCTCTTCCTTTCGAAGTCATTATTCTTCTGCTTTCTGTCATGATTTCTCTTCTTCTACCGTTTTCCTTTGAGCATCTTTGACTATTTGTTTCTTTCTCAGCTTCTTCCATGAGATTTCAGGAATTTTCTTCTCATTTCTTAGTAGCTTGTTCTTGTTGTTTCTGTTGTTCTATGGTGCCGTTGCTACCTTTGCCTCCTGTAGTGCTGATCTTCTTTTTGAACCGCTTACTCAAGGAAGTCATATTATAGGAATTTCTATATGTCTCCTCAGATTTGTGAAAATGATGGGAGTATTCAAAATGTACTCCTACAAATGCACAATGTTTTGCAACCTTTCCATAGGTGCCATTCCTACGGAAACACTTTTCCCCGAACTGGAAACCTTCTAGATCCTTTACAAATCCTGGTGGAATTTTTACCTTTGTGAATTTATAGCTGCCAATGCAAAATGGTAGTGGTGGGAAGAATGCTTTATTCATGTCGAATAAGAAATTTCCAAACCCATCTATAAACAATTGTCTCACCGCCTCCTTATGGACTACATAGTCAGTGGCGTATCTTGGAACAATGATGGAGCTCGGGATCCTACATACATTCTTAGATAGGTGCCCTCCTTGGAGAAATAATAGTCCCTGTATGCACATATGACCTCCATGGATCCTTCTGACAAACAATCAGGTTCCTTGACAAAGATAAGCTCGGTTAGAGGCATCAGATAATCCTCACATATCAACTTGTAGTAACTTGAGTATTTGTGAGCCCATAGAATTTGATATGTGACATATACAGGAGTCTTGGTGTGATCCCAATCACAATTGAGCTTTGGGAATTTGTGTAGGCATAAGATACAATTAATCAAATAAGATCCTGTGTAAAATTCTAACTTTCTTTGAGTTATGCCTCCTTGTGCAATAGCTATACATGACGATGAGTTGTTTGCTACAATATCTTCCCAGTTAAAAATGGTGCCCTACGTGGCCACATGGTATATCAATGGGATACAACTCATCTTGTATAATTTCCTATTTTCCCGGCCAAAGATTCTATTTAGCATCAGGGCTATGATCCTATAGGGGGTGTGTAAACTAGTAGTCTCATACTCACCAGTGTCTTTCTGGCATAGTTTCTTTCCTGCTACCATCATCTGCTTAGCACATTCAAAGACATCTAAGTTCACATTTTCACCCATTCATCCGTCATCATAGTTTGTGGAGTGGGTAGTTTGAAAGCATTGGTTATATATGTAGGGGTGAAGGAAGAAAATGCTTTTCCTTCAGTGTTGGAAATGATCATAATGGAAGAATTTGCTCAAGGTATGATCCATTCGATTACCTCAGCATAGGGGAAGAGCTCAGAACACATGGATTTCTTTGTGATACCTGATTTTCTTATGTTTACATATAAAAGTATATCTTCTAGGCCTGAATCTTATACATTATGGTTCTTGATCATATGTATTTGACTTCACTGAAACTCCTGTTCAGCCCCCGTGACAGCTTTCACATCATCGTAAATGATCTCCATTATGGGAAAAACCTCCAAGTTCTGAGTTCTCCTCGGTGACCTTTGTTATAGCAGATTTCACCACTTAACACATATTTCAAGAAATCTAGAAAAAATCTATTACAAGGACTTCTATGACATTTAATTTGTAAAAATTATGCATTAAAGAAATATTCCATTAAAATTGGAAAAACTAATCCTAGAGAGAATGTTTTTATTGATCACAAATTTTATTTACTCCAAGTGTTTTTAATATACAATCATAAAAAATGAAATGTTGTATCATTTATAACTAGTTCAGTATGCCATAAATTAGGAGGAGTATATGAAAATATGTAATTTGTTGAATTGTGAGAAAAAATATTCATGATGATATAAAATGTAGGATTAATGAAGTTAAGTTGCACACATAATTGCATTTTATTACAAGAAGATCTCTATCTATATTTGAAGTGAACAAAGTATCATATTAAATATTTTTATTGTTAAATAACATATTATAATATAGCATGATTGGAAGGAAATCACAATATTAAATTAAAATAAAATAAATTATAAGAAATGTATTGATGTCGATCCAAATAATAACTATAAATTCGTCAAAATTGGGATAGTTGTTAGTACAACATTATACATACACAATGAAAGTGTGAAGAAATCGAATTAAGATAATGTGTCTACTATCTATGCCTAGAGTCCAATTATAGTGGGATGTAGTAGTTGATAATATATTTGAGATGTTTGAATTTGGTGCTTAATGGATCCAACATCCCCCCAATAGTCAATCAAGGGACTTTCTAGTCGAATCGAAACTAAAAAAGGGGATTATAAACAACATTGTGAGGATGTCATAGCTGAAGGGAAGGTACCTCATTTACATTGCTTCACTAGTCTAGAAGTTGAGATGATGTTGTGATTTTCTTGCCTCTTAGAATTGCCTCTAGGTAGCACCAAGAAAGAGGAAATCATCTTGGTGGTGTTTGGTAAGGGAGATCGTTTGAGAAAGAAAGATATGAGCTTTAGGGAATCCCTTATGTATATTGATGTTAGGCACCACTGGTCTACGTATCTATGGAAGGCTCAACACCATTGCTCTATCTCGACTATAAGCCTATGTGATTAAACCAAGAACTACCCTAGAGGTACCATCTTGAGTGCATGCATCCACTGGTATAAGGTACATGTTATTATGACAATAAGGTTATCTATTTAAATCTCCATGTTCAAATTGATCTATATAGAAGTTCATTTTGGGTTTAAACCCCTACATGGAATATAGCTAAGTAACATGTATGTACTCCTTGTAAATGTATTCCCAAATGATCCTTCTCATTTCTTGTTTTGTTATGAGGAGTTGACCAACTGTATCAAGATAGTGCATTTATGTGGGAAGTCGATATTTTAGATATCTAACGTGGATTGAAGTAAGAAATTGTCTTCTAAAATCCAACTTCAGGAGTGCGTAGTGGAGTCCACTTTGTAAGGGTCTTCAAAGAGATGTATGTAAGGAAGGGGTATCAATCTCTTCATGTTTTCAAGTCTAAAAACAACAT
>LPNX010329094.1:13461-37375 GCA_001517045.1 Pseudotsuga menziesii
ACATATGAGAAACTTTTAAAATATGTGTAAAATGTGTGTCTATTTTACTTCAAATGAAGTTCATGCACATTCCACAAGTCCAGATGTCAAACATTGGGACATGAGACACATGCTCAAATATGGACATGTATGATTTCTTATCTTATGGGATACTTCTACAAGCATATCGAATATAAATTAGATTGATTCACATATACAACTTTGATAGGGTAAAGACTTGGATTTGATCCTAACTTTAGTGCAATATTTCCATTTATCTACAAGATATCCTAGCACACATGTCATAAATTAAATTCCTAGTTTTCATGGCCTTTTAATGCTCTCTTTTTTTTTGGGTAAGTGAAATGTAAGTGGGATTGATGGTTAATAACATGTGTTTAATCCTAGGAGTTCATGGGTTCAAATTCAAAGGGGGTTAGAGTATGTACACCTCCATAGACTTTTGTAGTCAAATCGTTGAGTAGATATGTTAGAATTTAGTAAATTATACAAATTCATTGTCAAAAATGTAATTCTCCATTGCCGGAGTGACACAACTAAACATGATCAAATAAATGACCAATTATTATGTGCTCATTTTAAGTCTAGACATCCCATGACCAATTTTGGTCATTTATCTTGGTCCTTTTTAGTTTAGTTTTATCCCGTGACCAAAAGTGGTCATTTATCTTGGTCATTTTTAGTTTAGTTTTATCCTGTGACCAAAAGTGGTCATTTATCTTGGTATTTTTTAGTTAACTCACTTAAATTTATCAATTTTCGTCATTTATCCCTTGAAAAAATCTATGGTGACCAAACGTTTTGGTCTCCTAGTCACTAATCTCTCATTTTCCACTAGTGATTTCCTGTAAATTGCAAATTTTAAATCACAGGAAAGATTTATGTTAGTTAACAATATTTACATACATACTTCAATTTCTTTGCAGAGAATGTTTGGTACACCCATTGGTCTCTTAGTGTTGAAACTAGGCTCTGATACCACATGTAATGTCCCTAAAATTGAAAATAAAATTAAATTACTAGGCTAGTTAAACACAACCTATTCCGAACATTATTGAATCTTGTCGAATGTGTCGTACTCTAATGTACTGCTGAGTTGTCGTAAGTTGTTCTTATGTCCTACTTCTTTTCTTTAGTTATGATTATTACTATGTTTATTGTTTTTACTTAAGATGTTGTAATTCCATTTACTAAGCTATTCTTATGTTTACCGATTGTTGTGTATGTGTAGTTTACTTGATTATGTACTTCATTAAGTTCAGCATGTGTTTACTTGTTATTAATGTGGTTCTAACTTAAACTTGTTCTTGGAATGAAAGTGGGTGGAGTTGCGGGACTAGTTCTCCCATGCGACTGGCTGAGAGGTAAAGTCTCTACTTGTCTAGAGGGCTTACTTAGTTCTATTGAACTAAAGCACTCTTAACTTGTTTACATGCACATGAATTTAGCGACGGTAAACTTGTTATGTAAATATGAATGCTTGATTCACTCATTCATTACCCTTGCATCTAGTGACACCTACCAATCATTATTATTATTCTTTACAGGATGGTATTATTGACAAGTTCATTACCACACCTAACAATTTATGATACCAACTTGGTATTTTAATGGCACTTATTATTCTCGGTATAAATGTTTTTGACTTTGAATACTCTAGCATTTGTATTACATGTTTATTCTATGAGACATAATTAACTTATACTGTTATTTTATGCTTTTATAGGTTCAACTATCGTTATTTAAAAACCAAAAAAGGCTTGGCTTCATACTTAACACATACCATGGAATATTGCATATGGCATGGTCTTAGGCTTAGAGCCCAAATAGTTTGATGAAACATAGCTTATGAGATGTATGTAAAAAAACTTGTGATTTGTATTGACTTTAGGGGTGGAGAATATATGTATATCATAGTTTTAAATGTATGTGCAACGGGTATAAGACTTGCAATGAAAACATGGAGGCATTCGAATTGGTAATGCATAAGACAATAAAGATGTGGGTTTTAGAGTTTGATAATGGCCTATAGGCTAGTGTCATTAATGCACATTGGGGTGTGTGGTAATCCAAGCTTAGGGTTTGGCTCACGATGGGCTTGGTCATTTTGTTTTTTTGTTGTTTACTTTTGGCTCTGGTGTGGATGAAGGAGGAGGACCTCACTAGTCTTGACAGGCAGGTAAGGTGTGGATTCATTTTTTCTTAGAAACATGTTCTCTATAGCTTGTAACCTCATAGCTTACTTCTCATCATGCTATTGTCCTTTCGTAGGGTTACAGAGTTGGTGAGGAAAAATGACTGGTCCGTAGCTTTGCAAAATGAGCTGTGGGAAAACATTACCCTTGTGGTAAGCTTGCTAACAAGTCGTTTCTTGTCCCTTCTTGTATTTAGAACTAGGTTTTGAAATTTGTCATGGTTGGGGTTTAATGGAGTTTGGTTCCATTAGCACTATGCCTTATATGCAGCAACAGAATTGGGGTTTAAGTTGTGGGGTTTCGTTGGCCTTTGGGTTTGAGTTCGTAAAGGCTCGAGTTTTGTAAATAATATGATTTTTGCCGTGAGGAGAAACTTGGTGCCTTGACAGGATCTGTGTATAATTTTTATAAATTTTATTTTGAATTACGTTATGTAAACAGGGTAGCACCATTGCTCAGCAATGGTGCAATGGACACAGGTGACGACTGTGTAAATTGGTTACAACTTTATGAATATTGTGTGTGTAAAATGAGTTTGGCATTGATGTTTATTATACTATTGTGTTTCAATATTTGGTTTTTATTGAGGTGGCAATTACCTTCTCGATTGTAACGGTTACATGGATGACTAAACAATCAGCGCTAACGGATTTTGGGTCCACACTGTGAATGGCGTTGGCACCCACCATTGTGGCTACAATAGAGAATAGATTTTAGACTTACAATTTGGGTTTCTAATGTGGAAATGAAAACATATGGAAGACTGTTGTTTATTTTATACCAAGGTTTGTAATTCCTTAGAGTGTTTAATTCTTTGAATAAAGAAGGACAAGGCCATAGATTATAGAGTGTATGGATTGTAAGGGTCTTACGACCTCTGTGTTAAAGGATTAGGTTGAGATACAACTCGCATACCAACTGTGTATAGCGTGGCTCAGTGTAATAATAAAAATACCTCACAGGATTCAATCTTGGGTTGTTGGTTTTTTTTTTTGTAAATAATATTACTGTTGAATTCAAAAGTACAAAATTTCCACCATCCTACGAACCATCAGAAGGCCCCGCTTACAAGCTAATACAGTCCTTCATATAAGTAGCTTCCTTTTACAAAATGAGGGAGATCCCCTCCATAGAAGGGTTCAATCCTAAAACTAAGATCACTAACTCGAAGAGTAACCTAACCAGCAACACCTATTTCTACTAATAGAGACAAGAAATTGAAACTATAGGGTATTGACATAATGTGAAATAGACATCATGGATGAAGGCTGACAATGGGGAAGCTCGGGATTTACCTCGATCCATCCCTTTGCTGTTGATAAAATCCTTAAGACCGCTCTAGGATCTGACCACCAGACCACCGACTGGGGCCACCCTCGTGAACTTGCTCCATCCCTAGATGGTAGAGGACAATGCAAAGTCGCTTTGCAATTTGGTCCACCTTTTGATGCATCAGGTGACAATCCACACTCTGTTCATTGAGGTTTATGAGTATCTCCCAACACTCCGCATGGTGCTCCTTCCATGCTTGGACACGCTCTTCATCTCCTTTAGCCTTTCCCACGACCTCCTCCTTCTTGGCCTCCAGGTTGAGCAATGCATGTGTGACCATGTTCATAATGACCCAATACAATATTATCAAGTGGTCATGGGCTGAAGCCCTTCTTGCGGTAGAACATGGGTCTACCACCCAATCTTTGACCTCCAACCTAACTTCCTCAATCAGCATCATTTTGACTTTCTTCCATAAATATTTTTCCATTCTCTCAGTAGCTCTACGAGCCTCAAGGGGAATGCGGTATTTGAATAATTTCTCCGCCACCTAGCACAATAGAATTTGAGGCCAAAATCCGATGGCTACCATGTCTGAAATTTGACACTAACCTGATGGGTATTCGACACCCTCAATTTTTTTTGTCATCGGTGGCATAATTTCGGATAGTTGACAGCCAAGCCAAGGATGTCGGATTTCCTACGGCCATGCTGTCGGATTTCCTACGGCAAGGCCATTGGATTTCATATGACAATCTACCGTTGGAGCCATAGCAATTTCATTGGATTGACATGAAATATGACAATAGCTGCTAGGCATTGAACATCGGATAACCGATAGGATACTGTATATTAATAATAATAAAATTTGTATTCCGTGGCAAGTTTACTTTCAGATATGCTGTAGATATCATTGTCTTTTGATATATTTTGGTGGATGTGTTTAAGTTTTAATACATCATCAGGACCAAAGATACGTAGGTCTCTTCATTTGAAAGAGGATTCAACACAGATGGAATGTATTTAACAAAGGTGCTAATAATATAACTTATAATCTTCTCATCATATCTTTATTCCAACCTACAACTGATCCAAGAGGAAAAGATTGCAAGAGCTTTATCACATAAGATCAGTTAGGCAGAGAATTTAATAGGGGAAAGCAATCAAATTTAGATAAAATTTTGAATATGACTTCTACACAAACATGGGGATTAATTTCAAAATTTTTATCAATAGCATTTACAAAATGTCATATACCTGGGTTAGAGTATCATTCCTCTACAATGGGACAACTTTTCAAAAGTGGATTTGGCAGTTTTGGTCTTGGACATGTAGTGATCACACACACTATTTATTTTTGGAACTGTATCTAGTTTGTCTTGCTAATTAACCTGTAAATATGGAAAAAGATTGTAAAGGAATATGTTTATCTTTTTAGGCGAAGACAAGATTCGCTGATGAAAGTTTACTTTTCGTCTCTTTGGTTGGTGGATGCTTTGTAGGTGAGTTTACCTAACATTCTTGTTCCAAAAATTAACCCAATTCTTAACATGTATTGATATCTTGTTTCAATTCTTACCACTTCATGAAAGCCATCATAGGAATGCTTTGCATACACTTTTGATTTCAAAAAGTTGCTAATGATTACATGTAGATAATCAAACTCCTCTTACAGCTGTGTATGTTTTTTTTATATCTTGAAGTATTAGTTGTCGACCATGTAATAATTCAAATTAAAATATATTTGCATCTATTGCTATCAATAAACAACAATATTCAAGAACAAAATTTTGAGATTCATCCTAAACTTTTCTCCCACAAATTATTAATGTCTTGTATCATTACAATGGAAATCAATTTTTAAATGGTTTTGTTATGTCTATTTTAGTTATGTATTCTTGTTTTCTCATGCTTTATCTTTTTTAATGAAAGTTGTACCTATCATCGTGCCTTTGCATTCTTTATTTGGAGCTCCCTATTTTTTTATTTTTATTTATGCTTATACTAATGTAGAAGTGACCACAAAGTTGTCCAATAGGGATTGAAACCCCAATAATTTTACTACATAATGGGAGTGTGAAAGCAACTCATATCTCTGCTCTATTAAAAGTACATAAAGATTTAATTAACTAGCCAATAGAAACATAAGAAGTATTGCAAAAATAATTCAAAAACCAAATGCAAATGCAGATGTCAAGGCATGTTGGTTCTATAAGAAGAATGCGAAGAGATATAGAGGAAGAGGATGACTTCGGATTTGAGTAGTCAATCATCCTAATGGGGCCAATGCATTGCTTGATTATGTCATCTAGAAAATATCTGAGATTGACAGGGTTTGGTTGTGAAACCATAGGGGGATTCGTAGATTGATGATGTCCATTACTCCTAAAATTCAAAGATGAGGGGAAGAATATCCAAATGGAATAATGGTTGTTCAAGTGGACCTATAGAGTAGTACCCTGTACAAAGTGATTTTGGCCTAGGGACCCCCTGCTAGTTTGTTTGATGGCTTGGTAGGTTGTGTACTAGGATCTTGAACTAGAGCTCCTTCATAATGAACATAAATTAGATTATTAGTTACAATAATTATTAGGACATAAGGGTTGTGTCCCTTAAACATGAATTTGTTTCTTGGGAACTATTTAAGGAGTCTCCTTGAATAAATTTCTATCGTCAATGTATCTTTCATAATTTTTAAATATTATTTTGTGCTTTTGGAAATTATATTTAGAGTCTTGTCCCTTTATTATGTAATGGATTTCTGCATTACTGTGGCATCAAAGAATATAACAATGATTAGGAAAATTGAAGGGAGTATTATTAATCAAAACCCGTACACTAACATCACCATTAATGAAGCATGAGTACAAGGAAATCATAGCCTCCAAATAACTGCCATGCAATTGAAAGTCGTTGGCCTTTACATATTCTTCAGGGTACAAGCAGGAATTCACATAAGCAATCCAACCATGTAATTTTATCAAAGACATCAACAATATCAGGATACACCAAAAAAATAGAAACAAGGTTGAGGGGCGATGATAGAATATATTCACAACAACATACGGCCAGGGCATTTTGCTGAAGAGCTATTAAGAGATGCCAACCATTTGGAGCTGTCTAATGTGGTGGGATTTGTTGATACATATTCCTTGTTGGTTAGGTTCCAACTAATGTGGAAGTAGGTCAATCCTACTTGTTGTATATAGGTAAAACTATGCATAGTTCCCAAAGTCAAAAAAGGAAAAGTCACGAATGAGATGTAAACTGTTGGGTTGTGGGTTGTTTATCCTCTCTACTACTGAACTGTGACTGTTTAGTGTCTTACCTGCTAGGCATGATTGTATCTTCTTCTCTACTGGCTGTGAAGTGTCTTACTTCTTGGATTTGATTGTCCTCTCTACTGCTGGTCGTGAAGTGTCTTATCTTCTAGGGTGACTGTGTGTCTCTATTGGGAAAGCATATTTCTGAAGATGACCTTAATTAGCCAAGGAGTTTAGCCACCCATGGCATTTTCATTTTTGTTTTGTTAAAGACTTTCCATTCATTCTCCTAGTATTCTATTTTTATATGAAACCTTTAAATCATGGATTTCTCTGACTTTTTTTGTATCTGAAAAGGCCAAATATATTTACGCCAGTTTAGCCAATCTTCCTTCGCTCCAAATATTCAATCTAGAGAGTCTTCATTAACCCAAACAATAATGAGTCTTGACATTATTTTCATTCGGAATTAATGTCAAGATAAAATCTCTCATGATAGTCTCATATATACCCAGTCTCATACTCAAACCAAATACTTTAAAAATAAATATAAAAATTTATTAATTTAAAATTTATTTTATAGTTTTAAAATAATATTTATATTTGTTTTTATTATGATTTGGTTATAATTTTTTTTAAATGGGTTTTTTCCTATTCCAAACTCCACTTAAATCCTTAAATAATTATCCAAAGGAAATATCATTCCACGTCAAGCTATATTCAAACTAAAAGCATTATGCAGTACCAACATGAAGAACAAAGGCAATCTAACAAGCTAAAGGCATGCACCCCATGTTAACTTGCAATGTGCAAAAGGTTCCCGAGCCTGATTTCACTAGTATTAACTTAACGTTTTGTGGATGCCAATGAAGGTTTCTCATCCAAAATTAAATTCCAACATCAAAGTATGCATTATTTTTTAGGAAACATTCCAGTGACAGATAGCTAGAAGTTTCACTGATTCGTGAACATGGGAACGTAATGGTGGAGAAGACCTGTCATGTATACTGAATTTTGTAGTGAAGCATATTGCAATGGAAATTCAGTCAGTGGACTATTTATCATAGTTGGATGTTACATTCTTCAATGGTTTCCAGTCTTCCCTACATAGAAACACAGCATGTTTCATATATTTTCAAGATTTCAGCTCTACTTGCTATTATGCAAAGATTTTGGTTGGGTATTGAAATAGTGCAGAATTTGAGCTCTTTGGTAACATAATGATCTTGAGCATGGGATTTTTTTTGTAATGATGGAATTGGCAGTCTAACATATAGGAATATTATGCACCAAACAATAAAATGTTAAGAAATGTTAGCATGGGATCTAAGGTATTGAAGGGAGCATGTTGCTCCCAGTTTACAAATCCAATACACAACAGAGTCAAGCACGCCATAATTAAAAGGTATCAAGACAAGTACTCAATTTTTCAAATAGAAAAATGAGTGTTCAGTGTTAAGGAGAATTTGCAGCCTGCATTATCAAATTGTAGGGTGTTCAAATGATGAAAATTGCCAGGGATGTGATATATTAGCAGAGGACATGAATCCACTGGCCCAAGTAAGAATTTAACTGAACATTTTAAGTTCTCATTAAGATTGTATGAATGTGTAGAGTTTAATGCCAAGTGTTAGTCCCATATTCCTAATTTCAGGGTGTGTGCAAGAAGTTGATGGACCCTTTAGATGCAATGGTGGAGTGAAGTCATTCACTCTTGATTCAAAAAAAAGAAATCAACCCAAGCAACACCGAACCTGCTAAGCCTAGTCCTAAGGCTGGCAATGGTCATGCCAACTAGGCTAGGAAGAAAAATTGCTTGCACGTTTTAGCAATGTAAATCCCGTGTGCGATTTCCCTTGCTAAAACGTGCACGCGATTCTTAAAGCCTGTTTTTTATTTTTAAACCGGCCGAGGCCCTCCCTTTCTCATTTTCGACGCGGCTATTGCATGAAACCTCGACTATACATACGTGATTTTGGGTGTGCTTGAACCCACCATCTCCACCTTTGGATTTTAACCTTCCCTTTGTGAGGTAATTTCTTCAATTTTTGTCATGTTTTTTTCATTTTCTACATCAATTTATTGTAAAATTCCATCTTAATGCCCGGTTCTCTACTATCTAACAATGATTTCTTGAGCAATGAATTCATTTGCCAATATAAATTAAACATTTTAACATATTCTTTGTCATGGGTTTGAGAGGTCCCTACGTTAGGGATTCATGACTCTATATTTTGCTACCTATCCTTGTCCCTCTTCATAAGAGCTTGACACAACCAAGACCCAACCTCCTATATTCTAACTCAATTGCTTTCAAAATTAGAGCAATGTCAGTATAACAAGTTCCATACTCATCATAGTTGCACTTTGACAACACTTTAACACATATATCAACCTGTAATTCATTCTTCTTAAGAATTTCATCACAACAATATAATTCATCAATCATCCATACATGTGCTTGACATCAATGAAAACATTATATCCAACAAAATCTATTTTCCCATTTTCCATACAAATGGAGTAGTCCTAGGCACAACTTCCACTTACGACAAAGTAAATAATTAGTTCATTTACTAAATTGTTTAGAACTGGATGATAATTGTAAATAATAGGGAGCAACCTGCACAAGACCTCTAGGAGCCAATGTAGCAGTTATAATAACAAGAGGATCTTATTATTGATCCATCACATACGGTAGAATTCATTTTCACATTCAACATCCTCTTCTATGTTAGATGACGTCAATGAAAGTTCAGTTCCTAGAAGTTTGATACCTCCTAAACACATTTAAGTATCCTTTCAGTCAAAGTTTCAACGATTCATGTCAATCCAGTTCAATGAGATCCATATAGGTTGGCATAAATACTAGTCAGGTCACATATTGGAGAGAACCTTATATTTTAGATTCTCATATGTGTATTTCTAGTTCTTTCTACCCTCATCTAGAGTTGGAAGCTTCAGTGATTAGAGTTCCATCAGAATCGAGGGAAAGTGTGAAGGGTGGACCTCGACAGGATTATATTGTTTCAAATTCATGTAGTGGTTGGGAACTGAAATTTCATACAAAAAAATCAGTTGATACAAGGTCATGAATAATCATTAAAGAAGAAATCTCTCCAATTTTACAAAATCTATTTCATTTGCAAGAATTTGAACAAAAATATCACTACAAACTATGAAAATCATCTTCATTAATTTCATCTCATTTAACATGTAATTCCAAGATCGACATCCATGGAGAATACAACTTCCAAGACATATAGAATACATCTTGTAAGGTAGATGAGAAAGGAGAGATCAAGAAACAACACAATACTAACATGAGAAGAAGTCAATTGAAACTCTTCTCTTGCATAAGCCCTCACCCACCTCTTCATGAGCCTCCCACCTCTTCATGAGCCTCCAAGTTCCATCAAATGTCGTATTTTTCTCCATTGCCACAACTCCAAATATATAGCTATGAAATTGCCAAACCCCAAATGCAATCTCCAACCGACATAACTATTAAATGCCCTAAACCCTGAATTCACATCCGTGTAATGGCCTCTTAGACCAAGAAACCCCCCTCCCATTACCAACTTCATTCAACAATATCCCCTCTAATTAACAATAAATAGCTTATATGAATATCTACTAACACTCTAAATAGCTTATGCTGCCTATTCTTTACTATAAAATTCAAGATCAATATTTAAATTTACATGATAGATTTAGTTTTGTATGTCAATAGTTATACAGTTTTTAGTTCTTATATATGTCATTATATCATGTGTTTATATTTATAATGATATTTTATTTGTATTTATGATTGCAGTGGCTACTATGGATCGTAACAACGTAGAGATACTAAGGTTCATTGGCCATTTGAGAGAGATAGGTTCAGCTTGGAGGGGTGGAGATGAGCTCCGCTGCTCCCTGTCAGATTCATTATTATCTATTGTTGATACGATCGCAAGATCGAATGATGTGTTGTATAGCATCACATCTTATAGGGAGAGAAAAAGGCAACAGTATTCTGATGGCTTGAGTTACAATGAGGTAAAAAAACTAAAAATAACAAAACAAGCCATCTATTCATTGTTTAGAGTGCCTGGGACAGATAACATCCCGGATATTGGTAGGGCACATATTTCTATTGAGTGGGGCACTTTTTCACCGATCAGAGACAACTGGATGGATAGGTGGTACATGGTTTTTCACATCCCCCCCTCACAACAATAGGGAATTATCGATGTACTTCCTCTGAAAATTGTATGCAAAGTTTGTGATGGGGAAACATGTCAACTATTTTGACATGTTGGGCTTCCAGGGAGTTTGTAGGGGAATGCCCCAACATCAACACCATGCCAGGCATAGAGATGCCAATCCATAGATACCTGCACCCCATGCCCAGCTACTGAGGGCAGACATCCCTCCTGCACATGACATGGTTGCCTAGACACATGATGCATTTTTAACTCTAGCTGAGATGGTCTTTCAACACACGGCCACTATTGACCAGAGAACACCCTCTTCCTCTACTGGTGTACAACCACCATCTTCTAGTGGTGGAGGGACATCTGTTGGTGGGGATAGACCGACATCCAATGTGCCTCAGAGCGAGCCGCACGTCTGCACATCGTGTGGGGGACCCTGTTATGGTCCTGGACCAAGACATGGTTCCAGTACGATGAATGGTGGTCAGGTAAGGACTTTGTTTTAAAACTCTGTTATTGAACTCAATTTTTAATTGTTCCATACTATATCTAACATATTAAAAGATTCGTAATATATATGCAATATTTACTCTTGCAGGAGTTTGATGCCCCTCACGCGGGTAGTACTGCACCTGGTATGGTTGTACCCAAGACCCAGAGAACCACAGTTGAGGTAATATTTAAACACTTGTCATTTTGTTATTACATGTATACTTTTGTTAATGCATGTGTTAGTCTTGATTAATTTATTAAAATGTCTAATATTTACAATTTTGAAGTTGCAGGAAGCCCACTTGGAACATGATGCTGAAGATGAAGATATAAATGACATAGTCCAAGGTGGTATTTACGACTACTTAAAGAATGTAAGTGCATGGGTTATGATTGAATCTTGTTCGAATTATTTAAATTTCTTACTGTACACTCCTTTATAGAGATCACTAATGTAAATATAATTTTTAAAATTGCAGATGCTAGACGCATCTGAAGAGGAGCACCAAATTGATGGAAGCGGTCACTCCTGGGGTGGATATATGTCCCAGGAAGGGGTAAGTATATTACAACATGTTATTTTTTCAGTACATATTATTCCATCCATTCAAATCCATGTCTAACTATGGTAACACTTTATGAATGCAGACGTCATAACAAATCCCTGCACCACCTCTTTGGTATAGATCTCCCAGTAGTCCAAACATAGATAAGGAAGTTGTTTACACCAGATGAGGTCCCTCTTCCTTGAACAAAGTGGCTGTGCATGATGATCAAACTACTCATCCCATGGTAATGTACACACTTCCAATGCCAGTTGTTGGTTAGCTATGTATTCACTTCACAAGTGGTTTTTCTTAATGTTATTTTCGCATGTTTACAACATCAGCATGTAGAGTAATCCATGCTAGACCTTAGTGGGATTGTTGATGCTGCTATCAATGCCACATCTACAATAGGGATAAGTCACAGTGAGGTACATCTACTTGAATATTTGTAATTGTACATTTCATTTGTATTGTTTCTGGACATGCACGATGTCTAACTATTTAATCATTTGGTGAATGTAGCCATGCCCTGGTCCATTAGTGCATGCAATTGAGGTTGATGTTCAACCTACGGCTCCTCTTACTACTGAAGAGCACCAGCCTCATCACCTAGAAATGGTTTTTTCAGTGAAATATTCATTTTTTACATAATTGATTAATACTTTCTCATTCATGTACATGTTGATAATTCTTGATATAATTGACATATTTTGTTTTATTCGCAGAGAAACATGGCAAGGAGGCTCGATGCAAGGTCAAGTACACCAGAGGCACCTACACCCTCGACACCACAGGAACCTATACCCCCGACGGATGCAGTGAGTCTTTGTTTAATTTACAATTGAGTCATATTTTAAATTTTCAAACTTTGTTATTGATGGACAGTACTAGCTTAGTTACCTAATCAAGAAATATTGTCATTGATTTGCAGTCGCCAGAGATGCACAGTGATCGTAGACGGAGCCGAAGAGCATCAGGGTCCGGGAAAAACAAGAGAAAGTTAGAATTTTGATGTGTTAGTCCAGGACAAATATGTATTTTTATGTACAGTCTGGAGTTAGAGTATAGGGGCCCGGTCCAGGACAGATGTACTTTTGTTTGCACATGTACATCAAATATGTTTTTGATACATGTACATTGACAGGCCATAGATCCAGGCCTTATATTTTTGTATTATAACTTTCATGGTATAAAAAAATATTTCATATCAAGGCTCTTGAGATATTCATGGTTCAGTCTTTTAAATGTGATTATACATGTGTGGAGAAGAATGTTTCTATGTGTAATGTTCCCCGTTTTTTTATAGATTTTACAATTGTATGGAGATATCAGTTATAAAATTGAGAACAATGCACAATTACAATAAACCACGTAATGACAAAAATGTACATTCACTCCCATTATTGATAATCTAGAAAACATTCCAATCATAATCATGTGTCTATAGGAAAAATCTTTGTTAGGAGGAAATATACATTTCACTTTGAATTTGTTCTTTGGTTTCCACATGTTCTTGTGTCAATCTATTGTATTGATTTGTGAGGATTATCTATTAGTTCTCTAATTGGTACAACAAATACACCAAAACATGATAGTTTCATAATCAAGCTAAACATGACACCGACATAATCAAGTTGTTCCATGTGATAGAACAAGAACCCTTCATCAATTTCATACTAGTAGCTAAACCTAAACCCTCCCATAGACCCAATCCAACTAGTATAGGAGCAAATGGTCGTCGAACAAGTATCATGGCAAGACATGTCAGATTCATAAAAATGACCAAAATGGCCAAGGTCTCATGTGACCAAAAATCAATTATCAAGATAAGTTTGCTTTAAAGAAAAAGAAATGACCAAGGTCTCATGTGGCCAAAAATCAATAATAAATCAGAGGGAATTAAGATAGCGGTACAGACACCAATGTAAACTCAACACTTTCAATATTGGCATATAAAAAGGGTGTAAAAAGCTTCAAGTATTGATTCCCACTTCCAATTTGAAGCCGATAATTTATCCACATCCAACACGTGACAAAAGATAAATTCCATTCATCTCATAAACATGATGAATTAATTGAGAGAATATCCCAACAAAGCCACTCAAAAGGAACATATCCATTATCTAGGGTTTCCTGATTATTGACTTGTGGCAATGCCCAATTCTTCATTTTCGTTGATAAAAAACTCTAGTGACCTCAATGAACATAATGAATATAGGTCGAAGGAGGCATGTTGTTTCGAAAACAAACAAAAGGGAAAGCTTCCAATTCAAAACTAAAAGGATCCTTAAGTTTCGAGAGGACAATTAAGTCCATTTTTCGACTATAAAAAATAGTTATAAGGCATCCAACTCATTGCATTTGTTTGAATGGTGTCTAACATCGGTTTGGGTGAAGATCAATGACCAATTTAAATAGAGAAAAATGATTAATTTTGGTTTATTCATATGAGATCATTCCTAATATCTCAAGAATGACGAGAACCAATAGAAATGAGATATATATAATGAGATCAGGAAACAATACAAGGGATGGCCAGTGCACAAAGAAACCAATTAAATGAACAAATAAATAATTAAAATAGTGTGTTGTGGTTAACCAAACAAGGAATTGATGATTTAATATTCTAAAAATTTAGAACTGCTAAATCCAGATATGCAACTCATGTCCCTTCTTGGAGGGTAAATATCTCGTTGAGAGTTTTAATGTTGTGACTTGAGGCCTCTTTAAAGATTCTGAATCCATCAAACACACATTGAAGGCCCTATTTTATTTGCCGAACTATATCTAGAAGGCCTCTATTTCATTGGAAAAGGCCAAAAAATAATCATGATCACATACTTTTAATTGAGATTGAGGATAAGTTTTCATATTTTTATTCTTGGGATGGTTTCGGGTCTCTCTTGGATCTATCTAAGGAGATGCAATTTTATCTAGGAGGAAAATTTAAATAATGTCTTCTTAAAGTGGATGATTTATGGTTTTTTCTTGTGTTATGATCCTATGAATTAGCTAGTGTTGGATTCTTGCTTAACCCGTGTGCAAAGTGGCAACAATCATGCCTAGTGTTGACAACATTATAATGGCATCAATATTATAGTCAAATATCAAGGATACTCAATATTATAGTCAACATTTTTCCTTCTACTCCATTTTCTATCCTTGACTAACCCTAGGACTGTCTATCAATCTAGACTGTAATACTACCTATTAGGTAGCCATAAGACACACCTAAACCATTCTATTCTATCCTAACCCTTGCTAAAACCCTTGCCCTAGACTCCTACCTTTCCCTCTCTCTGAATCAAGGCTTATTCCTTTCATTTCCACACTACTTAGACCCCCATGAATCTCCCTATATATCTTACAATAATATCCATTTTGGATAGCCCTAGAACACCACTAACTCATCCTAATATTCCCTAACTTATTCACTATAATATCCTATTTAGGGCAGCCCTAATAGCCTTCTTACCCACCTATCATATCCTAAGGTCACTTCCTTGACTTCCTATCTTACCCACTCACTAACGCCTCACCTCAAATTTGTCCATAACCCAATTTAAAGTGGCACAAAGATACCCTAAAGGGACTATATATAAACAATCATTCCCAACCATAATTAAACAAATTTGACAGTGGTATATAAATATCCATAACTTGGAAAAATACTTGAAAAGTCATCGAATTGCTTGCAAGTCATTGTGTCATCAAAAGCCAAGTGAATATACTTCTTATCATTCCTACTTGATTGAAAATTACATCTTGGACCGTCATAAGATATTTTACTTTACTGGAAATTACATCTTGGACTGTCATAAAGCATTTTACTTGACTGGAAATTACATCTTGGACTGTCATAAGAAATTTTACTTGACTGGAAATTTGATTTGTTTTAACAGTCCCGTTGTCTTGGAAACTTGTCACTTATAAAATTGTTTATCACTGATGTTTACTTAAAAAGATTGTACCTTTGTCTTGGCAAGCTAAAAAGTGAAATATAGGGCTGTGATAATGCTAAATGCTTGGCTGAAAATACTTTTTTGTCGGTTTTAAGAGAGGTTGACTTTGTATGATATGATGATAACGTCCCATCAACACCACTAACATGCTTCAAATACATGCATAATTGAAATAAAAACATCCCATAATGATAGTTCTTCCTTAACAAATAAAAAATGAAACAAGTTCATGAATATGTGTCTTCTATAACGATCTATTGAGCACTTGCAATTTTAACGAGCTATTGTACTTGTTGCAATTTTAAAAATTTAAGGGTTAGCATGCATAACCTAGGGTTTAGAATCAATGAGGAAACCCTAACCCTAACTGAAGTTTAAAGGTTAGCATGCATAACCTAGGATTTATAATCAATGAGGAAACCTTGATATGTAATATCCTATTTAGGGTAGCCCTAATAGCCTTCTTACCCACCTATCATAGCCTAAGGTCACTTGCTTGCCTTCTTATCTTACCCACTCACTTCCTATCTTTTCATCCCTATTGATCCTTCCTTTGGTAGCGACATGTTCTCTTTGGGTCTACAATCATGGTTTGAGGGGTCATTTTGGCTAGCAAGTTCATTTTATTTCAGAGGATTTTCCTTAGTCATCATCTTGATGGCCTACACAAGCGCATGATGACCTATCCAAAGGTTTGCACTTAGGATATCTAATGAAATAAACACCATTAAAGTTTACTTAATAGATTCAACCCAAAATTATCTCAAATTAGCATGCATAACCAATGCTAGAATCTACCCAATCATAAAGATAATATAAGCTAAAATTCAAATCTCCGCACTATAATTGTTTTCCTGGTTACGGTTTATAAACCCTAATCATCTTTTATCATAGAATCACATGGCATTTCAGGCAAGCCTAGCTAGTGTTAGCATTTCAGGAAAGTCTAGCATGTACTTGTACTTGTTGCAATTTTAAAAATTTAAGGGTTAGCATGCATAACCTAGGGTTTAGAATTAATGAGGAAACCCTAACCCTAACTGAATTTTAAAGGTTAGCATGCATAACATAGGATTTATAATCAATGAGGAAACCCTGATATGTAATATCCTATTTAGGGCAGCCCTAACAGCTTTCTTACCCACCTATCATAGCCTAAGGTCACATGCTTGCCTTCTTATCTTACCCACTCACTTCCTATATTTTCATCCCTATTGATCCTTCCTTTGGTAGCAACATGTTCTCTTTGGGTCTACAATCATGGTTTGAAGGGTCATTTTGGCTAGAAAGTTCATTTTATTTCAGAGGATTTTCCTTAGTCATCATCTTGATGGCCTACACAAGTGCATGATGACCTATCCAAAGGTTTGCACTTAGGATATCTAACGAAATAAACACCATTAAAGTTTAGTGAATAGATTCAACCCAAAATTATCGCAAATTAGCATGCATAACCAATGCTAGAATCTACCCAATCATAAAGATAATATAAGCTAAAATTCAAATCTCCGCACTATAATTGTTTTCCTGGTTAGGGTTTATAAACCCTAATCATCTTTTATCATAGAAGCACATGGCATTTCAGGAAAGTCTAGCTAGGGTTAGCATTTCAGGAAAGTCTAGCATGCAACTATTCATCAATTACAATAGTGCTAGCTAGGGTTTAGGATAACAAATAAATTCAATTCATAACCTAGGGTTTAATTCAATTGTAACAATTTGATAATTTGAGTATTGTTCCTAGCATTTGCACGCATTGGTATTTTGATTTGTGAACATATGAAATAGTAAGTAGTTCATATTAATCCCAATAAAATTATTTCATGTATGTGCATAGCCTAGGTATAGGGACTTTTGGTTTTTCCTTAAACGATACTAACCAATCTAATGATATATACCTGAAGAGGTCATAAAACCCTAGTTCCATCTCATAACTTGTGAAACCTAGTTATAATATGCAATTTGTAGTTCATGAAACCCTAGTTCGTTTTCAATTTGTAAGTGTATCGTAGGGCTATATGGCCTTTTGGTTTCTACTTAAATGATACTAACTAGTCTAATTTGATATTCAAACCTAAAGAGTTCATAAAACCCTAGTTTGTAATTCCATGTCTCAATATGTGAACCCTAGTTTTATTATGCAGGTTGTTGGCTTATATTCTAGTACATGAATAATATAATGCTGCAACATGTGCTTTCTTAGTGATATCTAAACACATTGGGCCATGAAAACATGAGGGGGAGGGCAATTTTCTACCCAAGTTATAGCATGCAATTGTAGTTCATGAAACCCTATTTGGTTAAGGATGTGTACATGTGCATGTATTTCTACTTCCATCTCATAACCTATAAAGAGTTCAGGAAACCCTACCAACTAATATAACATACCATAACTTAACATACCATAACATACTAACATCATACCATTCTAACATACCATACAATACTATCATATCATACCATCCCCTACAATACCCTATGATACTAACATCATACCATGTACTAACATACCATACCATACCATGCTAACATACAACATACCATACCATTCTAGTTCCATCACATAACTTGTAAAGAGGTCATAAAACCCTACTTCCATCTCATAACTTCTCAACCCTAGTTATAGAGTGCAATTGTAGATCATGAAGCAATAGCATGCAATTGTAGTTCATGAAACCCTAGTATGCAATTTTAGCTCATGAAACCCTAGTATGAAAGTCTCAATGATATTGTAGTTCATGAAACCATAGGTTTGTTTCTCTTTTCCATCTCATAACTTGTAAAGATCTCTTTTCCATCTCATAACTTGTAAAGGGCTCATAAATCCATATTTCCATGTCATAAATTCTCAACCCTAGTTATAGCATGCAATTTGTAGTTCATGAAACTATAGCATGCAATTGTAGTTCATGAAACCCTAGTATGCAATTTTAGCTCATGAAACCCTAGTATGAAAGGCTCATAAATCCATATTTCCATGTCATAAATTCTCAACCCTAGTTATAGCATGCAATTTGTAGTTCATGAAACTATAGCATGCAATTGTAGTTCATGAAACCCTAGTATGCAATTATAGTTCATGAAACCATAGTATGAAACTCTCAACAAGATTGTAGTTCATGAAACCCTAGCATTCAATGGTAGTTCATGAAACCGTAGGTGTGTTTCTCTTTTCCATCTCATAACTTGTAAAGAGCTCATAAATCCATATTTCCATCTCATAACTTCTCAACCCTAGTTATAGCATGCAATTTGCAGCTCATGAAAGACTAGTTGGTTTTGGATTTGTACATGTACATGTGTTTCTACTTCCATCTCATAGCTTCTAAAGAGGTCACAAAACCGTAGTTCCATATCATAACTTCTCAACAATAGTTATAGCAAGCAATTGTAGTTCACAAAACCCTAGTTGGTTTTCAATTTATATATGTACATGTGTTTCTACTTCCATCTCATAGCTTTTAAAGAGGTCACAAAACCATAGTTCCATCTCATAACTTATCAACCCTAGTTATAGCATGCAATTGTAGTTCTCAAAACCCTAGTCGGTTTTCAATTTGTACATGTACATGTGTTTCATCTCATAACTTCTCAACCCTAGTTATAGCATGCAATTATAGTTCATGAAACCCTAGTATGCAATTGTAGTTCACAAAACCCTAGTTGGTTTTCAATTTATATATGTACATGTGTTTCATCTCATAACTTCTCAACCCTAGTTATAGCATGCAATTATAGTTCATGAAACCCTAGTATGCAATTGTAGTTCATGAAACCCTAGTATGCAAGTCGCAACGAAATTGTAGTTCATGAAACCCTAGAAAGCATTAAGGTATCCACACTATAATTGTTTTCCTCGTTAGGGTTTATAAACCCTAATCATCTTTCATCATAGAAGCACATGGCATTTCAGACAAGTCTAGCACCAGTTTCGACGTCAACATGTCTATCCTAGGATGATTCCTCAAACCCTAGTTCTTTTTCTATTGAATCAAGGCAAGCACCAAGACGTCCATGGAAAATCAACTAAACTTAAAAAAATATTCTTCTAAGCAAGGAATCAAAAGAAGATCGAGACTTATCAAGTTAAGTTTTCCATGGTCTTTCCCTAACCTCCATGTATCACACAAGAACAAGACTACAATATCACCAAAGAAATTATCCCTTTTATTTGTATCTTCTACAGGGTTGGAACCCTAATTCTACCTCCTTTTCCTTGACAACAAGAGCTATAGATTCTACAAGACAAACATCAATTTATTTAGTATTATATCTCCTTATACAAGGTTTACTTACATATATAAACCCTACTGTCCTCATGCATATCCAAGTTTCATCATGTAATGAATTCCTCCTCTAGTTGTGTACCACATCTTCTTGTTCCCAATGCTCCTCGAGATATGTTTCATAGGTGGTTACAATGCTCCGATGCTTATCCTAAATATGTGTGCCAAGGTGGTTACTATGCTCATTTGTTTTCCTCAAAATGTGTGTGAAGGTCGTCACTATGGTGCAATATTTCACTTATCTTCATCCTAATATCAAAAGGCAACCCAACAAAATAAACCCTAGTCCAAGTGTACATTAACAACATGAAGATACATCCCTTTAGGGCACTCTTTCCAAGCATATAACATATCTAGAACCTCTTATTACAACAAATTACAACATCAATAAATCTACTGAGCAAAACCCTAGTTTATGAAAACGATGCACAATGGAGCCACTGGGCCATGAAAACGTGGTGGAGAGGGCCCACTAGAGGTAATGGCATGTTAGGAGACCAACAAATTCGATGGCTCATCGATTCAAGCTCCGGTTGCTGAGTTATGTCGAGTTGCAAGTCGCATGAAAATGTTGTTCATGGACACTTGGTCACTGCTCGATCCGGGAGCAAAAAAAAAATGGAGTAGCAAAATTGCATGCTGTTGGCTCCGACAGGTGTGTATGGGAAATGCTGACATGGGAACACCACCAAGACCAGCATGGAGGAGGTTTTTTCAGAGTTGACCCACCAATGCGAGAGTTGCATTGAAGGAAACTTATAAAAACCCTAGTTTATGAAACTGATGCACAGTGGAGTCACTGGTCTATGCAAATGTGGTGGAGGGGGCCCTCTAGAGGTAATGGCATGCTAGGAGACCAACGAGGTAAAACCTCATGAAGCTGCAATTATGAATTCTATCAACTCCTGCTAGTGTGTTTGGGCATGGGAAATATGGCAATGCCAACCGCACCCCCACCATCCGTGGCTTTCTAGCTTTGGCCCTCGTTGGCATGACTGCATTGTCGCCTACTAAACGAAACCCTAGCTCCAGAAACGACCGTAGACAGAGGTCAGCGGGAAATGGATAGGAGGGAGAGCCCCCCCCCAGCTAAAATCCTGTGTCACGAATCCAATGAAATCGACGGTTCGTCGATTGGAGGCCCAAGCGTCGATCTATGGTGAGTTGCAGGCCACCTCCAAATACCGTTCAGGGACACCTGGTGGACTTGGGCCCGGTGCGCAAAAAACCTCACGGAGCGGCAATTTCGAATTCTGTCAACTCTTGCTAGTGTGTTTGGGCATGGGAAATATGGCAATGCCAATCGCACCCCCACCATCCGTGGCTTCCTAGCTTTGGCCCTCGTTAGCGTGATTGCATTGTCCCCTACTGAGTGAAACCCTAGCTCCAGAAACGACCATAGACAGAGGGCACCGGGAAATGGACAAGAGGGAGAGGCCCCCCCTAGCTAAAATCACGCGTCACGAATCCAACGGAATCGATGGTTCGTCGATCAAGCGCCCGAGCATCGATCTATGGCGAGTTCCAGGTCACCTCTAGATACCATTTAGGGACACCTGGTTGACTTGGGCCCGGTGCACAAAAAACGTCACGGAGCGGAGATTTTGAATTCTGTCAACTCCTGCTAGTGTGTTTGGGCATGGGAAATATGGCAATGCCAACCGCACCCCCACCATCCATGGCTTTCCATCTTTGGCCCTCGTTGGCGTGCCTGGATTGTCCCCTACTGAGCGAAACCCTAGCTCCAGAAACAACCGTAGACGGAGGGCACCGAGCAATGGACAGGAGGGAGAGGCCCCCCCCTAGCTAAAATCCCATGTCACGAATCCAACAGAATCGACGGTTCATCGATCGAATGCCCGAGCATCGATCTATGGCGAGTTGCAGCTCACCTCCATATACCATTCAGGGACACCTAGTGGACTTGGGCCCGGTGCACAAAAAACCTCACAGAGCTACAATTTTGAATTTTGTCAACTCCTACTAGCGTGTTTGGGCATGGGAAATATGGCAATGCCAACCACACCCCCACCATCCATGGCTTTCCAGCTTTGGCCCTCGTTGGCATGACTGCATTGTCCCCTACTGAGCGAAACCCTAGCTTCAGAAACCACCGTAGATGGAGGGCATCGAGAAATGGATAGGAGGGAGAGGCCCCCCCCTAGCTAAAATCTCGCGTCACAAATCCAACGGAATCGACTGTTCGTCGATCGGAGGCCCGAACGTATTTCTATGGTGAGTTGCAGGTCACCTCCAGATACCGTTCATGGACACCGGGTGGACTTGGGCCCGGTGCGCAAAAAACCTCATGAAGCGGCAATTTTGAATTCTGTCAACTCCTGCTAGTGTGTTTGGGTATGGGAAATATGGAAATGCCATCCGTACCCCCACCATCTGTGGCTTTCCAGCTTTGGCCCTCATTCCCGTCACTGTATTGTCCCCTATTGAGCGAAACCCTAGCTCCAGAAACGACCATAGACGGAGGGCATCAGACAATGGACAGGAGGGAGAGGCCCGCCCCCTAGCTAAGATCCCACGTCATGAATCCAACGGAATCGACGGTGCATCGATTGGAGGCTCGAGCATCGATATGAGAGAAACCCCAGCAATTATGGTTGATAAACATGCCTAAGTAAAAATATGGTGCGTTACAGTCCATGCATGCCAAGTGGCATCTCGAAAAAAATATACATGAGGATGATGAGGATGTCGATGATGATGATGATGATGTTCATGATGTTGATGGAGATGATGAGGATGATGTTCATGATGTTCATGATGTTGTTGGAGATGATGATGATGAGGATGATGATGATGATGATGATGATGAAGATGATGTTGATGGTGATGATGATGATGTTCATGATGTTCATGATGTTGTTGGAGATGATGATGATGAGGATGATGATGATGATGATGATGATGAAGATGATGTTGATGGTGATGGTGAGGATGTTGATGGTGATGATGATGATGAAGGTGAGGATGATGATGATGATGATGATGAAGGTAATGATGATGATGAGGATGATGATGATGATGAGGCTAATGATGATGATGATGATGAAGGTGATGATGAGGATGAGGATGATGAGGATGAGGATGAGGATGATGATGAGGATGATGATGATGGTGATGATGGAGGTGATGAAGATAATGGTGATGGTGATGGTGATGATGTTGATGGTGAAGATAATGATGAAGGTGAGGATGATGATGATGATGATGATGATAATGATGATGATGAAATTACCATTCATAGATTGACAATTCCAATAGGTGTGATGATGATGATGAGGATGGTATGTTCGTGATGTTGATGTTGATGATGATGATGAGGATGATGATGATGAATGATGATGATGTTCATGATGTTGATGGTGAGGATGATGATGACAATGATGTTCATGATGTTGAAGGTGATGATGAGGATGATGATGATGATGATGTTGATGGTGATGATGATGATGAGTATGATGATGATGAATGATGATGATGTTGATGATGTTGATGGTGATGATGATGATGAAGGTGAGGATGATGATGATGATGATGATGAAGATGAAGGTAATGAAGGTGTTTCCATTATTTGTTATGTAGTATACATGCTAAGGGGTATATTTGATTTCTTTAGTTTATTGTTCAGTCACATTTTTCAACTCTCTGGTCTATAGTCAACCCAATCCGATTTTTGGTA
>LPNX010329121.1:0-29149 GCA_001517045.1 Pseudotsuga menziesii
AATGAAACTGGGCAAACCTCAATCCATAAGTGTCCTTTTGTGTGCCAACCTGAGGGATGTCAGCACTCGGACGGAGAGGTGCCAATCAGCTGTATAACAACAACAGTCTCGAAGCCTGATAGAAAAGATGAAAGAAAAGCATGAGGCTCAGATTGTAGAGCTTCAACTTCGCATCATTCCTGAGAGTCCACCAGAGGTTAGGGAACAACACCGCAAGGATATTCAGGCCTTAGTAATGAAGATCTCAGATCTAGTGAGCAGTGCAGCAAAGCTGCTAGATGAAAGTGTTGAGGCCTGGGAAAACTTACAAGACAACCTAGAAGTGGAAAAGCTGCAAGAAATGATCAAGCAACGACAGGTAGAGTTGGATGCAGTCAAAGTGGAAATCAAGACACTGCCTCCTATGCAGAATATGCTTAAGGTGAAGCAGAGCAATGAGCTCCAGCAAGAAATTGAGTCTTACAGAAGGAAAGAAGCACTGCTAGTGAGATCGGTGCAGCCTCTCATTACAGAGGCCTCGAAGTTGAGCACTGCTGCAGATAGCCAGCTCAAAGTTTTGAAGGAATATGATGCCTTCACAGAAGAAAGGGCCAGCGAAGCATATTCAGCAACATTGCAGGAGATCGTGGAGAAGGAGCAAGTAGCCAAAGATATCATGCGCAGCCTCAACAAGCAGTTCACTATATTTTCCAACAAGATCCTCCCCCCAGAAAAGCAGCAGAGTGCCCCGAGACGGGACACTGGTGAGTCTTAGGGGCCTGTTGGGGCATGGACCTTGAAGGTCCTTAATTTTGGCAACTCCGCGGTTTTGATGCGAAGCTTGTAAGTGGAGTTGTGACTCAAAATAGTCTTAGGGGTGTCGGGGTTGGGTCGAACCCCCTCTTTTTGTAATTAACCCATGGTTTGAATGCATGGTTTTTAAGCCCATGGTTTAAACACATCGTATTGTAATAGTGCAATTGTATAATCAGGCACTCATGTAAAGGAGTTAGGGTTGTTTTTGTTGTTGTTGTCGTTGTTATGATGATGATAATTTGATGCAAAGCTAAGGCCTATTTTAGGGTTTAAGGTTAAGTCCCAGGTGTGTACGTGGATGACCTCTACAGCTAAGTGTGCAGAGGGTTTTGTAAGAAAGGATCTGCAGCTAAGTGCACAGATAGGAGAAATACATCTGCAGCTTAGTGCGCAGATAGGAGAAAGATATATGCATCTAAGTGCATAGTTTTGGGATTATTGAGAAGACCTGCAGCTAAGTGCGCAGGGATCTGTAGCTGAGTGCAGAGATCAGAACTGTTGCTTGTAAATAGTTGAATAAAACACAGTTCTATGGATGTAGCCCCTACATTGGGGGTGAACCACGTATATCTTGTGTTGTGGTGGTTCCTTTTTGTTCTGTGCTGTTTTCTTTTATGCATTTGATAAGTAGGTGAATGATAAGTAAGATATATTGTTAAAGTATTAACTTCGATATGAATTCCCAGTTTAGGGTTAAGCAAGTAACTGTCTGTTTATCTAACTGCGAAGCTAATTAAGTGATTGTCGAAACTCTGTGTTATATGCTTAATATTTGTTAAGGATAAAGGTATAGTAATATCCCTCTTTTGCCTATAGAAACCTGATTCTGTGGCACCCCATAGCTGTTTCGGGTGAGACTGCAACCTGTTCACAGGTTGTTTCCAAAAGGGCCAACACTGTGGGTATTTTTGTTGGTTAAAATAATAGTATAAGAACCCGGGTTTTCCCTAAGCAAGCCAACATGTAGTGTATCCTTTGATGAACTTGCGATAGTACCCTATGTGTCCAAGCCTCACATGAAGCATTTTCACATTTGTCGGTGGCAACAAAGTAATATAAGCACGATCTTTGCAGGGTCAACCAATAGACCTTTCTTGCATACTATGTGTCCTAACAACATCCCGAATGGTGCACAAAAAATGCACTTCTTTGAATTCAATACAATTTGATGTTGTGTACACCTTTCCAGCATCAATCACAGGTTTACTAAATTATCCTTAACTAGACCATAAACTGTCCAATCATCCATGTATATGTGCAGGAACTTATGAATGAAATCTTTGAATGCAGCGACAACCACCCTAGAAAATATCATTGGTGCATTCTTCAATCCAAAGGGCATGATTGTATATTGAAAACAAACCCTTTCAGTGACAAATGTGGTCTTATCCTGATCTTCCATTGTGATTCGGATGCGGTGATACCCTGAAAATCCATCCGTAAAGGAGTACATCTCTTGACCGCATACCCCTTCGAGGACCTCATTTGTAAAGGGAGTTGGAAAATGATCATGCAAGCAGATATCGTTCAACTTTCTTAGGTTGACACAAATTCGAACCTCTCCAGTCTTTTTTTCTTGAACCAACATGGGGCTTATCCATTCTGACTCTTCGAAGGGCTCAATGATTCTAGCATCCAACATCCAGTCGAGCTCAGCGTTGACACATTCTTTGTATCGCGTGTTCAGTCGATACGGTATTTGTTGCACATGTTTCACATCTGGTTTCAACAGGATTTTCATCTCCCCTATGTCCCCTAATATTCCTTTCATTTTCTAGAACCATTTCGGAAAGATATCCTGGAACTCATGCAACATATTTGTGATTTGTTCCATTGTTTCATCGTCTGAATAGGCCCCAATATTAGCAAAATTTGGGTTTTCTTCCATCCGGATGTTAAATTTTTTGATCTTTAGCAGTGGACTCATGGGGTCAATTGGTATATATGGTGCTGCAACATCATGAATTCCTTTTGACTCTGGAATATTGACATTCTGTATGTCATCATCATCTTCAGGGTCACCAGATAGATTGTAACACATCATCATGGATTGCATATGACATTGCGCATGCGGATCTACAGGGTATGCAGCTGGTACAACCTTTAAAATTATATCACGGATGATTTGGAGTGCATTGTGGACCTCAGGGTTAGCTTCCTAGAAACTAAAAGTCTGCGCAAAGCAAACCAACAACTCCTCCCAGGTAGTTATAGTCCTGCACAGTTCTGCCGCTACATACCAGGATCTAGGAATCTTGTCCAAAGTATGAACAAAATCATGGACCCAATCATCCTTGGGTCACAATGCCCACAATGCCTAACATTCCATAAAATTACTGGTGGGGTCATTCTTCCCATCATATCTCCCAGCGTGATAGATCTTTGCATCATCGAATCACACCATCATCAATTGTTGACACTGCCCATTCATGGATTGTTTGCTTTTGAGTTTCCCACCAACGTGTTGGGGTGGAATTCAATGCTTCTTCCAGTGCCAACAACCTTTGTGGTTCAAACATTTTTTCTTCAAATTATTTAAGGAATCTAGACAACTCTAGAATCCCCTCGTATATTGGCAACTCGATAATCTCAGTTGCAACGCGACATAGGGATTTTGTGACCAGTCCACACTTTTTAAAAGACACCTCATGCAATCGATTTTGCCAATTTTCTAAAGAATCATCAGAATCAGAGGACGTAGAGCTAGCACTGTGCCATCTGAGTTTTCCATTGATGATAGGGTGTATATAGTCTTCAGTGATATCGTAGGCGTGATCCTAGCCTCTACCAACTTCGTCCTTGACAGGTTCAATATATCGGCGTCCATCATGATGGTCCATGGGAGCAATGATCATAATATCTTGGTTCTTGAATGTCATAAAACACTTCTTGAAATTTATAATTTCCATGCTATCATTGTCACATCCAATCCGTAGTAGCACGAGATAAGAGCCTCCACTGTCAACTACTTCAATAACATCAAAATCGGCATATGTATTCATACCTTCGACATCAACAACCAGGTTGGAGACATGGCCAATAGGCTAAAATTTGGACTGATTTGCTAGTCATAGTTGCATAGGGGACCATCCCAACATTGGATTTCCCATTAGATACCAAGTTTTCTTAGTCAAAATATTCACATCTGACCCGAGATCCAGAATAACTGAATCGATTTCATAGTCCCCGATCTGGATGTTCATTCGCATCTCTTTTCCTGTCTTTCTCTTCTAGAGGGAATTTACTACAGAATCCTTTAGCATCTTATTCCAATGGTGTTGATGTGCGTGTTCGACTATGCATGCAATGGGGGACACGACCCAGACTAGGATCCTTAGGGCAGGCTCCAAGCTGTTTGGGATAGTCGTTCCCGACAGGTTTAAAGGCTCTGTTGGCCTAAGAGTCTGAAAGACTTATGACAAAATTAATGCTACTGATTGTTAGTCAAACCTCTCTTTATGATTTACAAAAGTTAATTCAGGTTATATGTTACAAGATATTAGACTATCAAATTTAATTAACTTAAATCTGATGAAGTATAAATACAGAAAAATAAATACACACACAGTTAATATTTTACAAAGACATGTTATCTACACCTTGTACAATAATTACAATGAGAATAATCTGACTGTAATTCATAAAGAGGGATCTGGTTCAAATAGGTTTTTTTTCAAATAATATAATTTGCGGAAAATAAACAACATATTATCCTATCCTACTTCCTATCCTGATCAAGAGCGGCGAAACAATTAACCTGTAATCGATTTATGCCAATAAAACTACTGCATGAACAAACATGATAATATTTAAAGAAGTTTAAACATTAACAGATCATACAATAGCCATTACATATTACATAAATAATGATACCAATCATTAATCACATAATATGACGTATCAGCAAGATCGAAAACATTAAAATCGATAATGATATAAAAGATGTATATTCGCAAAATTCTTTAAAGAATTATCACAAACATATCTGAAGTAGAAAAGTAACTACAAGACTAACATATATCCAAAATATATGCAAAGTATACAAACTCAAACATATATTAAAATATCACCAGTTCAAGATGTCATGGCTGCAGACAGATAGCTGTCCAAAGTCACAGGTATTTTAAACTCCAGTCTTGTTTTCCCCTTTTCCATCAAAAACCGACCCCCTTCCCATAAACTTTCAATCCTTAAATACATGTTTTCAAAAATAAACATCCCTAAAAGTTTGAGATAACCTAGATCGAATCCAACTAATTATCCATTAAAAATGACAAGTGTAGCATGTCATTTTTCAACAAAAGTAAAACACTGTGAAAAGATAACGATTCGATCCATGAGAATCGAAACAAGACCTAGAAAGCATGGAAATGGATCTGTTCCGATTGAAGGGGAATATTATCCAAAAATAAACAGTCCTCAAAACCTGGGCGTATACAGCAACCATATCACCTGCAGTAAATCAAGTAATAAAATTAAAACATAAACACAAATCGAAATGATAAATAATGAATAATGAATGAAATAAAATAAAATACATAAATACCTGTACAAAGATCATCAAAATTCAAAACTAAAACCCGACAGTAAATAGATCCAGCATAATCACAAATTAACCGGCGCATTAAAAACTTGAATATTGACCCCACTAGAATGACTCGGCGAAGGAGCCCTGAACTGCATGAGAGCAATCTGAGCGTTAAGATCACGAACCTTTTCATCATTCTTATCATTTTCATCCTGAAGCTTGAGAACTCTCCTGATTAACTTATTCTTATGATTTCTCAGTCGGAGAAGCTATTGATCATTCTCATCAACTTTCGCCTTTAACCTAGCGTTATCAGCCTTAATCAATTCACGATTTACTGCCATGTCATTAACCCTTTCTTCCATAGTACGAATTTTGTCTAACAGACAATTAATAAACAACGGGTGAGCCATGTCTGCGACACAATACACACCAGGTGAATTCATGTGCACAGAATTTTCTTTGACCGACGAATTAATAACAGCATCCACTCGCACCTCTTTGTCGAGCACAGGGATGTCCTCATTAACCACGGGAGGAGTCTCGTCGACAGGGTTTGGAACAGCTTCAGGGTGAACAACATTATCATTATTAGGCGAAGGGAAATCCAATTCCTCATCATCCAAAACCACAGTGTCCACCTGAATCTTGTCAACTACATGGGTTTTGACAGAGTTAGCTCTCACCATGCTTCTGGTGAATCTAGCCGCCAACTTAGCTCTTGGTCTATCTTTCCCACGACCACGAATCTTATCTGTATCATTTTGTGGGGTTGTTGGTGACAGGGATGAGGCTGTCCTAACACACTTAGAACCTAGAGGCGTATGAACACCTTTCACTGGTTTATCCATGGAGTCTTTGCAGGGTTGAGGACTCATATGGCGAGGGCTCTACAGAGGTTTGCGCGAAGGAGGGACTGAGACTGAACTCGGATCTCTGTGCTTGTTACAATCATCAGTATTGTCGAACATGCAGTGACAAAACGAGGAAAAACCATTTGACTCTACAAATTCATCCCAGGACCGAACCGACTTCAACAACTCATTATCAATCAGCATACGAACCAAACCATGATGAAAGAGGCTGTGACTGACGTGTTTGGGGCCTTTCTTAATAGCATTAGACATCTTGAACAGACTATGTAAAATATAGTAAGGTAAATTCAATGGAAACCCTATAAAAATAGACATAAGCCGGAGGTGATATACATACGCTGACGATAACCGGCCTTCGCAGGTCAAGTATCGATGAATCAAATCAAGGACAGAACGCCATTCTTTCCTAAAATACTTACGGGCCACTCCAGTTCAAAAAGAGACTTCCTGAGAAGGGTTTTTAAGTAATTGCCGCCATTCAGTTATAGTCATTTTCTGGTACTTGAACCATCTCTAACCATTCAGGCACAAACCTGTTGCAGCTGCTATTGACCTTTCATCAACCCGGAACCGAAGATCCCCAACTTCTGCTTGAAAATCGACCAGGGAGAGAGCAAAAACCCTAGTAACTTCAGGGTTTGAGTCAGAGAATTTCTTTAAGAACGGCATCCATCCTATATCCTCAACCTTTACTGCGAGTTCGAGGTTCGAATTTAGCAGGGTCATCTCGCAGGGTTCAACCCTTACTACTGGTGCCATCACTGGCTGTGTCCAGGTGTGTAACCGCAAGCAAAATAGGTACCAGAGCTCGGTGAGAGACAAAACACGAGACCGTGAGCACTTAGAATGAAGGCTCACCAGCACCAGATAATGAACAGGATAAGCCATGCATGAACGTAGGCTATACCCCTGTGGGTTTGGCGTGAACGAAGACATCAACACTCGGAGCGGTAATCGATTAATGATACAAATGACGGTCAAAGACCCTAGATGGCTGATATTACCATAATTTATCCTGACTTAAATGATGGGAGCCTCTTGGCTGTACGCAGACCAGGTGTTCTAATGACAAGGAGCCACGACGGAGGATACGTACCAACACTTAAACACGATGGACAGTTCAAGTACCAGTGTCATGATAGCATACTGGTTTTGCAATAAGTGAATCAAGATATAGGCTGTGACATAAATCAATCCAATGATAACCATAATACATGATCCCTTATCATAGATTCGACCTACCTTTGAAAGGTGGTGAACAATAAAATGTAATCACAAACCATGCACTCGAAACTGAACCTTGAAGTATTACCTTATGACAATCAATCAAAATCAACGATGGTTTGCAAACTTAGGATATGGCACATAAGACATATGTCCAGGCTTCATCGGAGTTACAAAGATCTGACCTTTGATAACCATCACTCAGACTGCGCATGCAAACTATAGTAATGTGACCTTACAAATAACATGATAACGAAATCAATAAAATAAATTTATAATGCTTTGGACAATATACAAGACTCGGATGACAATTAATGATCATAAAGACTCATGCTTTAACTTGCCTAGTACAAATTCATCCAAAACAATAACTCTAAGGTAGTGATTTCATTATTCCAACGTAATTTGCAAAGGTTATTTAAAATGTGAAATTTCAATGAATCAGTAGCCCAAAATAAACCACCCTTTTAGTAGCTGGAGATTGACTGAATTTATCCCTTTAAAATTTAAACATTTCATCAAACAAAATGGGATTTTGTTTGATGAAATAACGATTTTACAAGGCTGTTGACCAGGGGCACAACAAGTGGTATAACAACTTCTCGATATCAAGGAGAGCCTCGGGATCCCTGGCTAGTGACAGACATCTCTCAAAAAATAGTTGCAAGGTACCATGTTGTCGCGATGGTACTACCTCTACGGATGGATCAAAAGCAGATGGCATTTTAACAACAGGTGACTTACCTGGATTTCTCTCGATTTCATGCTTGGCCTCAAAGAAGGTATATTTCTATGTCGCAATATCAAATGCTACCTTTTTCTTATCAAGAAGCCAAACTTGTTGATGGGGTCCATCTTCTCCATTAGTCACATCTGCACGAGTGACGACTGCAATGTCGACACCCTGGGATCTGTGTTCTGCTAAAATCGTCGCAACCATTAGTCCTTGATTCTGGTTCTGAGCTTGGTTTAGGGGTGGATTTTGATTCGACGGTGGCTTCATAGGATGATTTTGAGTCTATAGTGGGATATGAGTCTGATTCTACAAGGGTTGTTGGTTTTGTACTTGGTTCTGGTTTTGGAACTAGTTCTGCAACTAAGGGATATTTTTGGCCTGCCACTTTGCAATCAACTGAGGGAAATTTTAAACATTATGCTTACTTGCTACACAATATGTGCATTTCACATGACAAAAATCCCTCTCATATTTCCCAAATAATCCATAGGTATAACACTATATTGATTCTTGACCTCGTCCGAAGCCTCCTCCTCGTCCCCTAAATCCTCCTCAGAATCCTCCTTGCAACTAGTACGATGGTTGAGCTAATTGTTGATATCGTGGTTGGGATAGCTGCTATGGGGGATTTACTTGCTACTAAATGTAGTGTGCTGAAACAAACTACAGTTGAGGCTGAGTGATCAACAATTGATTATACTCCGGTTGCAATGCAAACTATGGTTGTGCTACAAACTGCAGCTGTGGTGTAAACTATGGCTGCGATTACGATGGAATAAACTACATTTGTGGAGGTGGTGTATACTGCACCTAGGACATTGGTTGCGCCATCTATGGCTGAGGCTATGACTGTTGGATCGTGTGGGAATCCTTGCCCTTCACAAATTATGATTCATATGTTTTCTCTTGAAACAAGTCATAAGCTCGGCAATCTTTATCCTTGTGCCCCACTAAGTGGAAAAAGGAGCAATACAAATTTTTTTCCTTAGTAACCATGTTTTCCATGTATCTATACTTTTCATGTCAATGCCCATATACCTAACATACATGACACCATGGAATACTAGTGCAAATCAAGGGGTTCAGTGCTCCTGAGAACAAATAATTTCAAAAATTCAGGCAGGTATCCTTAGTGTGTTTGTCCACATGACACTGTGTGCACCAAAGGTCATCATGTTATTCTTTTTCCTTCTTAATATCTTGCATGTGGAGTTTCAAATTTGCTAGCTATTCCTAAATCTAGTTCATTCTGACTACAGTCTCCCTAATAGGCAAAGCTTCTATTTTCTTCGCGATCTCCAGATCCTCTCTCTGTGCGGCGATCTTTTGTTGCATTAACATTTGTATGATGTGCAAGACCAGTGTAGTGATGAACCACTCCTTATGTTGAACTTCACTCATTTTGAAGCTAACTCAGGCCACCATCGTCTTAAATCATTGATCAAAATCCCAAACAGTTTCATTTGGGAACTGCTTGATCTCTTTGAGTTCTATAATATACTGGGACTCAGATTTGGGTTTCTTAAATTCTTAGAATAGCCCTTCCCGAATCTCATTTAGTTATTTTTCCACGGTCCCTTGAGGAACCTGCATGAATCTCATGTACCAATCAAGCGCACGACCCCTGAGGGTGGTCACAAACTGGATTTTCTCATCATCCACAATCTTTCTAGCAATCCAGACTGCTTCACACAAGAACCGGTACTTCTTTAGGTCATCAATCCTGTTTCCATGGAATATTGGTAACTTCATCTCATCTCTCGCCATTCTAGGCCTTATTCCTCCAAATGGTGCTATACTACTAGATTGATGATGGCGCACAGAATGCGATTTTATACCTGTTGGTGGAGTAGTGCACAGAGGTGTGGACACGTTTCTGCTAGGGTTCAAGCTTACTGCTACCCTGGGCGTAGCCTCAGTTTGGTCATCATCATCGTAACTATAGGGTCGCTTCATCTCATGTAGTTGTTCTTCGCGGCCTTGCATCTCGATCGCAGTAGGACCTTCCCATGTCCTCTACATCTTCTCTTGTTGAAACCTTGCTCCTCCCCTTGTACAACCACTTGTTTCCTCAATGACCCTCATAGTATCATAAAAAATCATACCCGTATACCCCTTATCTTTCCATTTTCCTGCCCCCTTTCGTTGTAGTGTCCATGTCCTCCGCACACCAAATTTCCACTACTCGAGGTGCATTTTTAGAATACCCTTCTCGGAGACAAGCATCTTAATAGATAATTGTAGAGACAACAAAAACCTAACTCGTGGTCCGTCGAAGAACTCTCTTTCTTCTTCGATGTATGACTTATTCATATCGACTCCAAACTGAGTGATGTATCCTTCCAAAACACTATCCAGCCATACCTCAATAGCTCATGATGCTTTGTTGTCAATTTCTCACAATTCTTGGATCAGTTCAGGGGTTCAGGATGTCGACTCCCCTCCTTGATGGTTATTCTTCTTATAAGTGAACCGTGCTAGCCACTCATACAATATGATAGGAAATTCATAGAAGAACCATCTGTGGGCATCCTCATGGATATATCTGGCCAATGAATCCTTTGTCGACAACTTCAGATTATGATTCTATTCTTCAACAGACTCTCGCATATTTAGGTCGAACAAATATTCGATCTTCGATTTAGTTGGATGCCACAACATATCCTCCCTTCAGTTGAAATGAGGTCCCGACAATGAAACCATTTGTTGGCAAAGACCCACCAACAAAGCCTCATGGATAGGGGTTCCCACTCTATCGACGCCCAACCAATGTGATCTCCATGAGCACCAGCCTAGACAGGTTTGACCCTACTCGACAACACCTACAGAGCGGATGAAGTCTCACCCAAGATGTCGAGGGAGAGCTATGGGAACCAATTATGCGACAGTAAGAAGGGAGGGCAGGGAATTAGTGACTCAACAACATAATCATCATATTCTTCAGAGATAGTCAATTAGTATCGCAACATTCATCATAGATCTATCATCATAACTAATATATCACTAACAGATCACATCAATTGCTTATTCATCGCGGTAGTGTCATTCTTTCATACAGGAGATTCAGTAAACATCCAGCATTAACATCACAACACATAAAGAAAAGAAATAAATAAGAGACAAGATCAATTTATGGCAACATCCATCATATCATATTACTTATGTGCAACAGATTCAAATCATACAGTACTTCTCCACAGTAGGAGACTAATCACAACCCAATATTCAAGAGTTGGTCGACATAGATAGAGCCAAAACTTCTCAAGAACAAAAAGGAGTGACAATATCACAATCAGATCAAAAAATGGATTGATCTATTGATCTTTCACCTCAATGATGCTTCATGATCCCTTTACAATTTCAATTCTAACTCTATATATAGGCTTGCACTTTTACATCCAATGTCCACTTCTAACTAACTTCTAACAAACTAGTGACCTATATCCACAAAACATGGTCAAACGGTACAAAATTGCATAAGAAATTCAAAAAATGGTTATTCCTCCATCTATCGCACCGATTTGGTCATGCGTAGTGTCGCGTGAGCTTGCGTAGCCTCTATGGCGTTGTGCAACTCACTTACCCAATACCCCTGCCAACACACACATTCCTCAAATGAATGAATCCCATTATCTTGGGAGGCCATTTAAGGTGGTTATCACAACTTCTGTATTCTCTACTTCTTCATCCACCGCTTCAAGTTGTTCTTTGATTTGAGAGACCCTTGTAAAGTATGACTATATGGTCTCTGCATTCTGGATCTTTACATTCTTCAACTAGTTTCTCAAAGTCATCTTCCGATTTATGTTCTTCCCTTCAAATAGCTTGCTCAAGGAATCAAACATCTCTTTAGGTGTCTTTAAGGAAGACACTTGTGGTATAAGGTGGTCCTTTATTGAATCAATAATGATCTTCTTGGCCTTGACCAAGTTCTTCTTGTGTAAGGCTTTAGCCTCATCTCCCTCTGGAAATGGAACCTCTCCACTTATGTAGGTGTCCAATTCATTTTCTTCAAGAACCAGTGAAATCCTATACTTCCATGCTCGAAAATTTTCAGCTTCACAAATCTTGTCATCAAGCTGGTGTGATTAGTCATCTTGAAATGAGGACCTCAACTGTAAATAGAAAAAGATTAGATCTTACCGATTTGAGGTGTCCTTTCTGGTTCCAGAGCTGGCTGATCTAGGGTTTTTCAGAGAAACCCTAATTTTCAAAACTTGGAATATTTCATATCTTATTGGATATAAATATGGGCCTCTTCAAGTCAATCCGTCCAATGTACCCCTTTTCTGAAAACAATGGAGGGAAGCTCCCAGAACAGGAAGCCCTAGTTTTCCAATTTCCTCTGCAGAAATTCCTGATATTGTTTCTATGGTATATAAGAAATTAGTGCACTTATATGTTTGAAATTTTGTATTGATATATCATCATCTGTCCTCTTTCCATCACCATAGCTTTGAGTAGAATTGGTTTCACCTATTGTGACTTATGATATTTTTCCCACAGTGACTTAATTCAGGACCGTTCAGCATAGTGAACTTGTACAGACTTCTGTGTGTCACTGTTTCATCATCAGAGTCTTAAAATTTTACCACATAAATTAAATTATGTCCCCTATCTATAACATCTTATTAAATTTCATTTGGAACTTCGTAGCCCAAGATATATCAATTCTCCCTAGGTGTCTTGAGTAGGGATGAATCCTGGAAGAGAATGGAACCCTGATTTTGAGGAATCATATCTCCCAGAATATAGAGAAGCTGAAGCTGAAATTTTTATACAGGGTACATCAGGATTTTATCATCAGCTTATGAAAATTTCGGCTCCTGATTCTTCTTCAATCTAGAGATATCGCGAATGTACCAAAACTACCAGTTTTAATATTTTATGGTTTGGCTTTCCTAGAGTTTTACTCAACCAAAAAATTCAAACTTGGTCTCTAAACTTTGATTTTGAGGAGGAGAGAAATCCTATGCTGGGCTCACTCAAAAATTCCTCTTCTGTGAAAATCCCTAACTTCCCGGAGCAATGACTGAAAATGCCCAGAATCAAATTCTGCTTCCATAGAAAGATGTGCCCTTCAATGGAGAGTCAGCCTAGCCTCCTTTTGCTAATGGAATGTAGAGAGAGACCAAAAAATTAATAAGCCCTAGCTTCTATAGCTGCACAGTTTCTTCTTCTCAGGTTAGCTCTGATACCATGTTAGATTTTTATCATTTAAGCAATATGATCTTAGGATCTTATCTAAGAGAATAACATGCACAACAATAATCACAAGAGACAATAGACACAAATAATTTTCCTTGGGGAAACCATAAAGGAGAAATCCCTGCAAATTCCTCTGATATAGAATGAGCACCAGTAGCAAAATTAAAACCCAAAAACATAAAGATGATCTATGACAACTGATCTCTCTCACTTGTGCTAGCACTTCCTCTCTCACTCATGCACCCCAGTTGAGTGAGTGTATATGACAAATAGAGAGGCTCAATCTCTATTTATACTAGTTTTCGACTTGAAAATAACTTACAAGGGCTGAATTCGATAGGAGCATCTAATAACCCTAGTGCCCCACAACTGTGGGGACTTTACCCTTGACTTACAAATGAGGGTTAATCTATATGAATTTACATGACTTGATTATATTAATGAATCTCCCAATAGGAACATCAGGGAGAAATGAAATATAATATATGAAATATACAAGTGAATACATTTCGAAGTTACAAACCTGGGTGTTTTGTTCTTCGATACCACTCTATAGTGTCACTACAATCTTGGTATCAGAGGGTACTCTTATCTCTTTTGACTACTCATTCCGGCCCATTGAGGCCCAATGCTACAACCCGTAGCTTTGCTAGCTATTATCTTGGCCCATTCAGGCCCACTGCTACAACTGTAGCTCTAATACCACTTTATCACGTACCCATACCTCGATTATCATGCAGAATTAAAAATTTCTTAAAGAACCTTTGTTCTTCTTTGAAACACTGGGCATGGAAATGAAAAACACACTTCGACATTCATTTTCTTATACCACACCATCACATCCCCTCTCGTTCGCAAGAGAAAGAGAGAGCGACCAAAAAAAATCGATAGTTATAACTTGTTCTGCATCTGGAAACAGATTAATGGCTAAGAATCAACCCGCAACATTAAAAGCTGAAAATCAACTTGAAAAATCAATGGTGCAGAGAGCTTGAGTTGAAAAATTGGGGAATATGGAAAGTGTGATCCCGCATGTGGAATATACCATTGCTGAAAGGAAAGTCATGGAAATACAGATCTGCAAAGATGCATTCTATACCCCAAAAGTTGCAGAAAGGAGAGTTGTGGAAGGAAAACTATAGAAAAATGAATTCACCAAAGAACATTTCTGCATCCCACATCCTGCATCCCAGAAGTTGTGGAACATAGAATTGCAGAAAGAGATCTGCAGAAAACAGACTGGGAAGAAAGACTTTTCCTGCATTCTGTATCCCACCTGTAGAATAGACCAATGCGGAATGAGATTTATGTCTGCAAATTCGACTTGTTAATCGAAGTATTGGATAGAATTGGCCATTCAGTCCATCACCAATCCAATCATCTAAGCCCTACAACTTAATCTAAAAATTCATTGAAGGAAACATAAATAGATGCATACAATTGCAATTATACAATGGATGCAATTCATCAATTCAATGCATTAAACATGTTCATCATATTTCATTGAGAAAATACAAATGTAAGGAAATATGAATTTAGAGATTAACATAGACAAGAACACTTATATTTGAAAATATCTTGTCTGCAACCAGCTATGTCACTACAACATTCCACCCAACCATAGGCCAGTGCGCTCATCAATATCTGAACATCACTACCAACCCCGAGCCGGGCATAATTTCCCCAAGGAATAAGGAACACTAGTAGGCTCACACATAGCCAAGGATAAAAAAAATCATCCAATCCAACACAGTTGGGTTTATCAGGTTATAGGGGAAACAAGAAAATATATTGTTGGGTTTATCATGCTAATCAGCCAATCTAACTAACATTTGAGTTTATCGTAGTGCACACAGTCAAGCCAAAACTTACATTAAGGATCAACGAAGCCAACATATGGGTTTATCAGGCTACACAGCCAAGCCATCTCACTACTAGGTTTATCAGACTACTCAGCCAAGCCAGCATTTACAGTTGGTTTTATCAGACTCTCCAGTCAAGGATTACTCAGAAGGCCAATGAAGCAAGACATAACCAAGCCAATAGATGGGTTTATCAGGCCATCATCCAATCCATCCTACAATTTGGGTTGATCAATATTTTAAGGTAATGGGTAGGAAGAACGACTAAGCTAGTGATCTCATCCACAATGCTAAGGACACCTTCACATAGACCTATCTGTCTTGGAATCCACTTTGTCTACACATACAACACAAGGAAGTGTCCCCTTCTCGGCTCCACAATCCCTCGCGCTACACCTTCCCTTCCAATGCTCTTCAGGATGTGCATAGCAGATTCACCAGCCACTCATATCTTATTATGAGGTTCCACACTAGGTTTATCAAGCACATTCTTGGTCTCTCCCACTCCTAAGTCTTGTATATAGTTCAGACCAAAACCAGGGTGCACAACATAGAAAACACAGGGAGACACTGCAACAAAGGCTTCACTCTGATACATAAGTGACAAGGTCTCATATCACTCTGTAGTTTAGGATAATGCTAGAGCACAACAACAAGGGTCTTGAAAAAGAAAAATACTTGCAGAAACACATAACAACACCTTCTAGCTCTCACTGCATCTTCCTTATCCTAAATAATCACCAAAGTGTGGGTGAAAAAATTATCATGAATGAACAACCTTCCACACGAATGAAGGATGGATCATCCAAACGTCCTACATCTCCTCCCCCTCCCCCCCTCCCCCCCTCGAAAAAAAAAACTTGAGGCAAGATGAAAACGTTAATGCATGAGGGAATGGGCGTACATTTTTGGGTATTTTCTTGCCCATGGAGTCAAAACACATTCTTCCAGAATGGGTTCTCTGCCCAATTCGAATTTTTTCCTATACTCTTCCCATTCAATGCAATAACTCTCTCAACTAGATTATGGCAGAAATAAATGGTTGGGGAAAAAGGCAAGAAATGGGTAGTTGATAGTTTTGATGGGTTTTACCCAATGTTTCAAGGTTAAACATTCCCCCTCCTCCCTATCCTTGGGAAATCATGCCTCCATCTCATTATTTGTTGCATTGACATAGCTGGTTGTGGGTTTTTTATTAAATATCATATTTACATGATGTTTACAAATATGCTTGACTTAGCACATGAACCATAGGCATCAACCATGATCACCTATACACCAAACATTAATCAATGACTCATTCTTGGCCTTGAGCTCCTTGCCATGATTCTATATGATATTTACATCATATAAATTTAATTCAAACATGGTCAAAACTGGGGTGTTACACCTTGTCGGTTGTTGTCTTCTTTTATATTCATGATCTAAATTGTTCTTTAATCGTGCAATTAAAATATTTAGTAAGAAACAATTTTATGTTGGTTAACAAAATTTCAAAATATAGTTTTGAAATGTTTTGTCTCTACAATGAATGCTTTGGTAGCGCCCATTAGGTCTCTTAGTGTTTGAAGCTGGGCTCTGATCCCTATTGTAATGTCCATAAAATTCATTAAAAAAAATATTCGTAGACTAATAAAATACCAATTCAAGGACATCGTTAAAACTTATGCAGAATAAAACTTGATTGTATACTGAACCTAAGTTTCGTGAGATTATTTCCCTCTATGTATTTCCATGTCTAATGATGATGTTTTACATGATGTTGTTCTATTACTTTGACATGTGTGTATGCTTACTTTTCTTGTCTATTAGTTGCGGACATTTGTCGATGCTTGTATTATGTTACATTTTACTTTTACTTTACATGTCTTTAAATTCATTTATGGTTTCATTTAATAAGAGGCTGAATTACCTCTGTATGTCAAAGGGTGGACTGGCAGGGTTCTATCCCTTAAGGGTCCTCTTAGAAAGGTAGGGATTCCTATTTCAATGGGTTTTACTTAGTTCATCTAGAACTAATGCAGGTTCCTATTTTCTTGTGCAGGCTATTTCGTCGGTGAAATTAGTCCTATGATCGTAGCGACAAAACATCCTATATCTTCAGCAAGCTATATCTATGCTACACTATTCCCATGCATAGATCTGTGAAAAGAGGACTAAAGTCCTATTCCTAAACTATACCGAAATCCTATGGTAATGAATTTTATGAGATTATATGTATGCATGTTAATAAAATTATTTCTATAAACTCTATGCTACGGTTTCCAAACCTTAGATGCATTATAATATATGCTTGAACTATATGGTATAATGGGTTTATGTTTATGGAATAAATATAATCCATTGAAACTTTGTAATAGCATGAAGGTGGAGAGTTCAATATTTAAGCTATGTGTGTAACATCCCCGACCCTCCGACTGGTGAAGAGGATGCTAACATACCATTAACTATCCGAGAAACTAGCCCCATGAACATGTACATACATAAAAAATGAAATGCTTTGAATTAAAACATGCAGAGATGCATAATTATTCAACATGTTCATCGTAATTCATTAAACATAAAATATGGTTGCAGAGATTGAACACAAGAATACTTATCTTATGAAGAAATTGTCCCACAACCAGCTACATCACTACAACGTTCCACCCAGCCATAGGCCAGTGTGCTCCTTAATCTCTCAGCAACACTACCACCCCCGAGCTGGGAATGATTCCCCAAGGAATAAGGAAATAAGCATGCTCACACATAGCCAAAGATACACAAATCATCCAAGCCAACAAAGTTGGGTTTATCAGGCCATCAGGGAGCTGGAAAAAGATGAATGATAAGCTGGTGGGATCATTGAAGAGCTACAGACACCTACACCAGAACTAGCCTGAATCCTAGGACACCCACACACACCCAACACAAGGAATCAGTCCCTTCTCTGCTACACAGTCCCTCAGGCCCTGACTTCCCTTCCAGTGCTATTTAGGGGTTGGGGAGAATAAAGCTAGCCCTCTAGCTCTGTCTATGTGGCTCCCAAACACACCAAGTTTATCAAGCATACCAATCCTTCATTCCGACTCCAACATAGTCCAAAGACCGACCACTACATACACACAGCAAAACAAGCAATTCATAGCTCTGGGGAAGAAAATCAACACTACAGAACAACCGAGGTGAAAATTTAGGTAATATGCATCTCTGACTGGGAAATTCGATTCTTGAGTTGTTCTTGGCCCTATGGTGGCCAAAATGACTCAATAAGAATCCACAGCAACCCAAAAATGTAAATGAATCCACAGCAAAGCAAAATCATGGGGAAACCAATGGCAATCGGTTTCTCAGCTGCATGAGGAAGGAAAAACAACCCACGTGGAGGTGAATTCACATGGTCAGACCCACAACAAAGAGAAATACACACAGAAAAATCCCCAACTGCAAAAGTCACACACACATACAAATCATGCATGTGAGGTCACCCTTCCAGCTCTCTGCGTGAGTAAAATGCCAAGACCTGTGCATGAGGAGAAGAAACGACTGTCTCTGCATGAGGATGGGAAAGAATGCAAGAATGGGGTCGTCCCCTCTCTTCCTACCCACGTGAGGGTGAATGAATCTACTGGTGGAGTGTGCGTGTGGGCAAGGAATGACAGTCCTACCACACACCATTTCCCAACAATAACTGCCCAACTAACATCAGAGGTTTTAATGTCGTAGTTGACTGATTGAGACAAGCGAAAGGTGAGTAAGACAAAAAGGGTGGGTGAAAACTAAAAGGCTTTATCAAATGACACTTGGATTTTCCCTAATGGCTCCCAAGGGTTAAATAATTTCCCTCCCTATCCTTATGAAAATCATGCCCTTTTCATTATGGTTGCAATGACATAGCCGGTTGGGGTTCATTTTAATTAAAATGCATATTTACATGATGCCAGAATTAATCTGTGCCGGATAGCACGATATACCATTGGAAACGATTTCAATCGCCGAAACATAAAACAACCAAATCGATGGTGGGGCTTTTTCCTTTAGCTCGACACCACTATTAATTACAATATATACATCATATACATTTTTAACGCAAACGGGGTCAAAAATGGGGTGTTACAGTGTGATTTGGTAAATGATGGTGCATTTGACGTGATCCCAAACTATAGCAGAGTGAGTTTTTATCTAAACGATAGTGGTGGATAGGAAGGAGAACTTATTAAACCTTGGGAAGCATGGGAAGAATGCCTCAAGTGCTACGCAGGGTTTGTTATCGTTCATTTGGTTTTCAGTGGTGGAGGAGGGGGTGGTCTTGTCCTCCTAGGGCAAGCTGCATTTCTCATGTTGCACTACCAGCAAGCTTCCACGCTCCTAGAACATGTATGCATTAGCGTTGGTATGATTTTGTATTATTGGTTTGGTTTTTGGGTTTCAAAATGCATACTTCTGATAAATGTTTTGGGTCTATGTAGGTGGGAAAAGAATGGAAGTCAACGTGGATTGAGGGTGTTTCCATAGGTTGCTTGTGCAACCAATCTCTGAGTAAGCCTCAAAATTGACAATGGCTTTTACACTACTGTGTGTTTTAGAAGAGGATTCGATCTTTGAGCGGGAGAAATGCATTAGTGAGTCATTTTGTTGGTTGGGGTTTTGATAGTTTGTTGGCATTTAAATATGCGAATGTGTAGCTCATTCATGGCTCTCCCATATGTAATTTTTGGATAAATTTTTGACTGTAAAAATATTGGATTGACTCTGTGTATGAATTTATCGTTTTCCAACGATCTGTATTTGGTTTTATTTAACTTAATTGGAATCTTTTGTTTGGGTAACGAATCTTTGTTTACTATTATGATTCATTTCCTTTTTGAATTTGTAGTGCCATTACTTGCAATGGCACTAATGATGATTCAGTTGTGTAAAATTATGCTTATGGTAGTAGTGTGTGGTGAATACTGTGGATGCATTGGTTTATTAATAATGTGGCTGGGTGTACTTTGCGGCCGTAAGCATGAAGATTTGCTCAGCTCTTAGCATGGATACGCATCCTAGTTTATTTATTAAAATGTATTTTATGGTTTAAAATGTTGATTGTGCATATGATGTATAAGAAAAGAGTGTATCTCTGTTTCATCATTGTTTATACAGTTGGTTATATAAAATCTTTACGAGAAGCCTTAGAGGAGAAACCCTCAGGAAATTTTATATCTTGTATGCGTTTTAGTGGTTTGTTGGAGCCTACAAGATTCAATCCTAAGATCTTAATTGATTAGACTTGTGGTTTGATATTTTTGTTTTGGAGTTTCACAAGATTAGATCCTGGATGTAATTTATTTATAAGGGAAGAGGTGTAAGAACATACTTCCTTGTTTGATAATGTGAGTTCATGGTTTAGTTAATAGGATTCCACTAGCTCGATGCGTAGGGAATGACTTTGTATTTATATTTTAAATATGTAAATGGTTTGTTTCAAATCGTTGTTAGTGCTTGATTTGTAATTTATGAAATGAATATATAAAGGCCCGCAGCCAATCCTGGACAGGATTTGATGGATGGGATGGGTTAACGATTCTTAGAAATGTTTTAATGTTTCCATAGAATGGTTTGGATATGTTTTATTAGGATTAATTGTAAATTTGTTTTAGGCTCTCGTCCTTCTTATTTTGAGTGACTTCAATGGCTCTGTTTTCTTTTCATAGTATGGATTACAACATTTATATAATGTGTTGGTTGTTATAAATACTGATTTTTATAAATTATGAGATGGAAACAAAAGTGCTTTCGCTGGAAATATGAAATATGTGAGCATTCTCGATTTGGTTTGATGTTTAAGAAATTTGTTCTTGAATTTGTTGTTTTCTTTAAGTTTGTAGTTGTTAGCTGTTTTTTAATTTTTTGATCCATAGTTTTAAATAATGTTTTAGTTTCAAGGGAGGAATGAGTTTATTTATTTATAATTACTATTAGGGTAATACTTTACCTAGAATTATGAAACCTCTGGTTTAACTTTACAATAATGTTTGAGTAAGATCCAGTAGCTAGTTATATTAATAACTATGGTTTAAATATAAGATGTATTGTTTGATAATTAAAACATTCTACAACTTATTTAAATCAAACTAAGAGAAATTAAACTATGAATTCCTATCTAGGAAACAATGGTTGAGTTTAAGTTTAAGCAAATAAATGAACCTATAATATAAAATCTATCCCTAGAGTTTATATAGAAATAGTTCAGACTAAATTTCTATAAATAAAGGGAAACCTAGTTGAAGCATGCATTCAATGGGAAGATTTCTAATCAAGATTATAAACCCTACTGAGTAAAATCTGGAAGAATTTAGAGAAGGTAAGAACCTCATAGATGCAATTTGTTGTTTTTTAATGGTTAGAACCCTACACACTTAAACACATAGAATTAATAACTTAGACAATTCTGACTTCATAAATGTCAACCGAATAACTTGGGAGCTACCACGTTCCACCAAACCATGGCCCAGAACCGTTCCTGGTTTCAGTCTGGATCGCCCCGAGCTGGTTCCAACATGCAAGTAGTCTAGAGCTCCTAAAGGTAGTGCTTCACCAATATGGAATATTAGGTTATGTACCAGATTGCTTTTCTTTTGGAAATGCTCTCCAAAATTATTAGGAAAATAATGATCAGATCCCTAAGCCTTTCTTTGGCTTAGGTCTTTATAAACAAGCTAAGGGTAGTTAAAATTTAGTTATATCAAGAATCATTTATTTTCTTGAAATAATCTTTTAATTGATTTATGTGTAGTTAAATAATTTATTATACTTTAACTTAGGAACTCTTTTACTAGTTCCTACATTGACTCTTTAAGGATTAAAAAATTTCTTTAATTACTTTTAGTAAAAATAACATATAAATTATTTATTAATTATTATAGTTATTATTATTCCCTTACATTTAATATAGGAACTTACCCTTTTACTCATAGCATATAAAGCTATATATATACATATATAATTATTAACACTTACTTTAGGAATCATATAGCATTATCCCAATCACATGGTACTTTCATTAGCTTATAATCATTTCATTTATTAAGGCCTTCAGGTAGGGTTGTTCAACTAAGTAAGGAAGTTCTAAACCTCCTTGCATGTTGGATTACCTCATATATCATTGTAGTTCTTCAATACTTGATGAGAAATAGAAATTCAAAATTTCATTTAATCAACTTAAAAAAATAAGTAAGATGAGGTCGGTGTTTATCAGAGTCATTTTCACAACAAAATTAATTTTCAATAACTCCTAGTGTTATTCACAGCCAACAATCAATGCTGAAAACTAGCATTTACATCTACTGTGATTCTAGAGCCTCTCATTTAACACTAATTCTAGGATGTACTTGTATAATACACCTATGGATACAATGTCCAAGGATCTGATGTTTCAGAGCTTATGCTCAATATCAATTTGGAATGCTCCAGGGCTTATGCCCAATAATTGCAATTCTTATATTTCATGTGCTTCAGAGCTTATGCTCAACATAAACATTGTTAGCTTTTTATCATTCAAGCTAGCATTATCTTAGGATCTTTAACTGAGAGAATAACATGCAAAACAATAAACACAAGAGGAAAGAGACACAAAGAATTTTCCTCGAGGAAATCATAAAGGAGAAAACCCCGCAACTTCCTCAGAGATAGAATGAGCACCAATGGCAGCAGTAAAAGCCAAAAACATAAAGATGATCTCCATAGCTTCTCCCTTTCTCTCACCTGAGAGAGCTACTTCTCTATCACTCATGTGCCCCAATGAGTGAGTGTGTGTGTGATAAATAGAGAGGCTCACTCTCTATTTATATTCTTTCATTCACTTAATGTCCACTTTAACATATTGGCCCCACTTAACAATTACTTACTAGAGCTGACATCTCTAGGAGAGTCTAATAACCCTAGTGCCCCACAACTATGGGGACTTTTCCCTCTGATCAATAAGGAGGGTCAACCTTGACACAAATGTGGGGACTATTTCCCCAACTTACAATGGAGGGTTAACCTCAATGACTTTACATGACTTGCTTACATTATTGAATCTCCCGATCGAAACATCGGGGCATGACATGACTCAATTAAATTATAGATACTTCCTGAAATAAACATCGGGGTACAATACATAATATATACAAGTGAATACATTCTGAAGTTACAAATACATCAACAATCCCTCTTAACTAGGAAGGTATTATCTAGACACAATTATCTGCACAAGTCTTCCTCTCTGTATCATCTAGATCATCATCAAGTCATATTCATCTTAAATTCATATTCATCGTCAAGTCATCTTCATCATCAAGTCATCTTCATCAAGTCTGGATCATCACTGGATTCAGATCATCACTGGATCTAGATCGTCACTGCTGGATCATCACTTGATCTAGATCATCACTGCTGGATCATCATCAAGCCTGGATAATCACTTGATGTAGATCGTCACTGCTGGATCATCATTAAGTCTAGATCATCACTTGATCTGGATCATCACTGCTGGATCATCATCAATTGTGGATCATCACTTGATCTGGATCGTCACTGTTGGATCATCATCAAGTCTCGATCATCACTTGATCTCGATCCTCACTTCTGGATCATCATCAAGTCTCGATCATCACTTGATCTAGATCATCATCAAAGCTAGACCATCCCTAAAGCATAATCATCATTACTGCTTCTGCTATCTCAATCAAATGGTGTTATCTCTTCATTCTTCTCGTCACAGGAAGTTCTACAGAGCTAGCCCTTTTTTGTGCTGGTTGTACCTAGCCTCCATGTAGGTCTTAATTGATAGAGCCATCCCCTTTTCATGCTGGATGCATATTTACAGAGCCAGTCCTTTTTCATACTAGATGTAGTCCTCTATAGAGCAATCCCTTTTTCATGCTGGATGTATCATCACAGAGCCAACCCTTTTTCATGCTAGATGTATCATCACATATCCAGCTCTTTTTCATGCTGGATGTATCATCACAGAGCTAGCCCTTTTTCATGCTGGATGTGGCACCAACACAGAGCTAGTCCTTTTTCATACTAGTTGTGTCATCATAGAGCTAGTCCTTTTTCATACTAGATGTGGCATCTACACAGAGATAGTCCTTTTTCATACTAGATGTGGCATCACAGAGCTAGTCCTTTTTCATACTAGATGTGGCATCATAGAGCTAGTCCTTTTTCAAACTAGATGTGGCATCTACATAGAGCCAGTCCTTTTTCATACTTGATGTGTCATCACAAAGCTAGTCCTTTTTCATACTAGATGTGGCATCATAGAGATAGTCCTTTTTCAAACTAGATGTGGCATCTACACAGAGCCAGTCCTTTTTCATACTGGATGTGTCATCACAAAGCTATTCCTTTTTCATACTATATGTGGCATCATAGAGCTAGTCCTTTTTCAAACTAGATGTGGCATCAACACTTATATATGATCAAGTGGAAACACATCCCTCAATCACATCAGAATGGCCATGCACTCATATCTGATCATGTAAGACTACATCCCACAGTCATATCAGAATGGCCCTCAGTCCCAGGCTGAGTATTCCTGGTAACTGACCAGGTGCCTCCATTCTCCCAGAGAATGGCAACTCAGCACCAAGCTGAGTATTCCTAGTAACTGACTAGGTGCCTCCATTCCAAGAATGGAATTCAACACTTATATCTAACCATGTAGTCACATCAGAATGGCTCAGCACTCACATCTAACATGGAAGGAACCAAATCCTCTCACCATGATAGACTGGATCAGCCCTTACATCTGACCATGGAAGGAACCTAATCCTCTCACCATGTCATAATGGCTCTAGGTCTCATCATTTCCCTTTGGAGGGAACCTCGATATGGAGAACACCAAGCTTCTCCCTTAAGTACTCAAACTTCACTTTGGCCATTTATAGCATAGAATCACATCAGGGATGATTACGTCCAAGGAAAACTTACGATCTTCGCCAGGACCGTTTACGTATGAGAAACCTACAAGCTTCACTAGGATTTATGCTCAGACAACCTGTCTCATCAGCTATTCTAGAAATCCCTCTTTTGAGAGATCTCGATCTGGATCACTGCTCCTCTTTACCTCATACAAAAATGCAAGTCAGATCAACCAAATCAAATAGTATTTTTCAAAAGAAACATATTACCTCCCAAATAGCAAGTGGCAACATCTTTTGCCTCAGCTGTACTCAGCGTTATGCAAGACTCCATCCTACCAAACCAAGAGATCACACTTGATCCCATACTCAATTGTACCCTTCAGGTACCTCACTACATGCTTTGCAACCATCAGGTGAACATGTCTCAATGTGTTCACATCAAATCAAATATTTGGTCTTGTATTTGTCAGGTAAATCATATGATGATACATCGTGGCATCAACCGTCTCTGATGAAGCATAGCTTCAGGTTCGATGCCATAGGTGTGGTCATGGCCTTGTATTCCATCATCTTGAACCTCTTCAGGATCTCTACTACATACTTCCCTTGTCCACATCTCCATGTCTAGAATGTAGTGCATCATCCCCAAGTCCTTTATCCCAAACTCGGCAACAAGTCTTCTTCTTGCAAATTTAATGAGTTCCTCTTTTCTGTCAGGAACAAGTCATTGACATATAACAGGAGCATCTTTGGTCTTCCACCTTCAACCTTTAAGAAAAGTTTGGAATCCTCTTTACTCTGATTAAAGCCTAGATTCATTAGTAATATCTCCATCATGTTTTACCATGTCGAACCTCAGGATATTTTGTAGTCACTCCCTTTGAAGCAAAGCATCATACTCCCTCTATCTTATGTACTCTATGCACTGAAACATTCTATACCAGAGTGACAAGTAGCTTCTAATGCTACTAATATTCTATGTATCCATCTAGTGTATAGGTCATCATCTTCGACCTTGTAGCAAAGGTCAATATCTTCATCAAGCTCATCATGTATATGTTTCAACTCCCACTGGCTACAAATGTCTCTTAGTAGTCTATGCCTTCTTTTCGTGAGAAGCCTCGTGCTACAAATCTTTCCTTGTATCCCATGATGTTTTCATCTACTGCATGATGGAACTACAAACTTCTCTTCAGGTCTCTATACTACATCCTAGACATCATTCTTCTTGAACTGGTCTTCCCTTTCTTCTTGGTTACTTCTCCATAGCTGGAAGGTTCTACATCAATGATGTCACTGCATTCGTCATATTATTCTTCATCTTGAACTATCATCACTTGTTCTTCAGAACAAGTCTCATCCTTCTTTGCTAGTAGGTGATTATGTATGAGATCTTTCCTACAAGTCAAATGAATTTGTATGGTTAGAAACATTTCATAAGGAATATTCATAATGGAAAATTCTTATGCATAAATATATGACCATGCAACTACTTTAGGCAATACAACATTCATCCATATCTCACGGAAACTTTCTAGATGCCTTCCGTCTCTACCAAGACAACATTGAGATTGTGCACTAATCCAATATGTCAGCAAAGAGGTTTCATTCTAGATAAGTAGCAATTGAGAGTTGTATAGAACAATGAGATACTTACCCATCGCATGCATATTAGTAGTATACTGTCATTAATGCAAACATTATATCATGCATAATACATCAACTAAATATAAACAAATGCATAACAAAAACAATATCATGAAATGACAATTGAATACTTATCTTTATTTGTTTCATGGGTAGACTCCTTCTTGATCCTTCCGCTTCATCATATTCTTCATTGATGACTTCATCATTTCTTATCCAAATGCTCAAGATGGATAATAGGTTCTTCAAGAATTGATTCCTTCATATTCCTCATCTCTTGAGGGATCTTCTTTCAATGGTGATATCTTGATCTTCAGTTGCTCCCAGCTTCTCTTCTATTATTATGAGTCGAGCTTCTTCTTCTTCCCAGAGTCTGTTGAAAGTAATCACTTCCTTCTAGCACACATTCCTTGAATGAATGAATACCATGTTCCTGGGAGGCCGTTCAAGGTGGTTATCACTACTTCTACATTCTCCACTTCTTCTTCTACCACTTCAAGTTGTTCTTTGATTTGAGATACCCTTGTAAAGTATGGCTGTATGGTCTCTGCATTCTGGATCTTCATATTCTTCAACTAGTTTCTTAAGTTCATCTTCCGATTTATGTTCTTCCCTTCAAATATTTTGGTCAAGGAATAAAACATCTCTTTTAGTATATTTAGGGAAGACACTTGTGGTACAAGTTGATCCGTGACTGAATCAGCAATGATCTTCTTGGCCTTGACCAAGTTCTTCTTGTGTAAGGATTTTATCCTCATTTCCCTTTGGAACAGGAACCTCTCTACTTATGTAGGTGTCCAATTCATTTCTACAGAGAGATCATATGCTTCCAGGATTGGAAGTTGTCAACTTCCATAAGCTTGTCATCAAGCTGATGTGATCGATCACTTTCAAATGAGAACCTCAAATGAAAATAGCAACAGATTAGATCTTACTGACTTGAGGTGTCCGTCCTTGTTCCGGAGCTGGATGATCTAGGGTTTTTCAGAGAAACCCTAACTTTCAAAACTTGGAATATTTTAGATCTGATTGGATAGAAAGATATATCTCTTCAAGGTGATCTGTCCAATGTACTCCTTTTCTGAAAACAGTGGGGGGAACGCTCCTGGAACAGGAAGCCCCAGTTTACCAATTTCTTCTACAGAAATTCCTGATAATGTTTCTGTGGTATATGCAAAATTAATACTCCTCTATGTCTAAAAATTTGTACTAAGGTATCCTTTCCTATCTCTATTCTAACACCCTAGGTTTCATCAGAATTGGTTTCACCAATTGGGACTTATGAGTATTTTCCCAAGGTGGCCTGTTTTAAGTCTGTTCAGCATAGCAAAGTTGTACGAACTGACACATGTCACTATTTCATATTCTAGTTCTAAATCTCAGACCATATAAAGTACATTCTATGCCCTTTTTGGAACATCTTCATAAATTTCATTTGGACCTCTTTATCCTGATATATAGCAATTCTCCCCAAGTGTCCTGTTCAGGGATGAATCCTGGAAGAGGTTGGAACCCTAACTTGGAGGGATCATATCTATCATAATATAGTGAATATGAGGCTGAAGTTTGGATACAGTGTAAATCCATATCCGATATTCAACCTATGAAAGTTGCAGCGCTTGATCCTTCTCCAATCCCTAGATATAGTGAATGTACCAAAACTTATCATTTTTAGTATTTTAGGGTTTTTCCAGCTCAGGGTCAAACTAGGGTTTGACTTTGTCAGAGTTACACCCAACCAAAATTATTGACCCAGGTATCTAAACTTCGATTTTGATGAGAAGAAAAATCCTATTCTGGGCTCACTCAAAAATTCCTCTTCTACAAGAAACCCTAATTTCCTGCACCAAAAACTGAAAATCTCTGGAATCAAATTTTGCTTCGATAGAAAGATGCACCCTTCAATGGAGAGTCAGCCTAGCATACTTTTGCGGATGGATTGTGGAGAGAGACCCAAAAAGTAAGAAGCCCTAGCTTCTGCAATTGAACAATGTCTTCTTCTTAGGTTATCTTTAATACCATGTTAGATTTTTATCATTCAAGCTAGCATTATCTTAGGATCTTTAACTGAGAGAATAACATGCACAGCAATAAACACAAGAGACAAGAGACACAAAGAATTTTCCTTGGGGAAACCATAAAGGAGAAAACCCTGCAACTTCCTCAGAGATAGAATGAGCACCAATGGCAGCATTAAAACCCGAAAACATAAAGATGATCTCCACAGCTTCTCTCTCTCACACACACTTGAGAGAGCTACTTCTCTCTCACTCATGCGCCCCAATGAGTGAGTGTGTCTATGATAAATAGAGAGGCTCACTCTCTATTTATATTCTTTCGTTCACTTAATGTCCACTTTAACATGTCAGCCCCACTTAACAATTACTTACTAGAGCCGA
>LPNX010329130.1:0-83710 GCA_001517045.1 Pseudotsuga menziesii
CTAAAAAACAAACAAGTACTTTATGATACATTAATTACTACATTTACAACATTGAATAGATTGTTTAAGCATCCAAAGCAATGAAGAAGAGTTGTGCCACATTTTTTATATAGACATTTGTTATTCTTTTAATATTCCGTTGTTTATGATTAGTTACTTAGAGTTTATAACTATATTTGGTGTGATTTTTATTGCCTTAAACAAACTAATATTTTTATCATTAAATTAATTAATATTTTCGTTTTATTAGTATAACCATTTCATTTTTGTAAGTGTTTGTTTTGGAAACTTCAAGAAATGCTTTAAATAATCAGAAATTTCATTTTTGTCTCAATATGAAAAATAAGAAAAATTACATTGATAACTAAAATTGCTGATATAAAATTGGAAACTTCAAAAAAATGTGAAATAAAACTCATTTTCCCATCATAAAAAAGGAAAAAAATTACTTTTCACTGAAATTGTGGATACATGATTGGAAACTTTAAAAAATATGCCAAAAAAAACTCATTTCCTTACTAAAAATTATACTAATCACTAAAATTGTTAATTGGAAACTTTTAAAAATATGCTCAAGCCCCATATCAAAAACATAAATACATATTTTTTTTATTACATATAATTTCTTAGTTGCATTTAAGAAATATTACTACAAAACTATTTCGTTGATTTCATAGTTTTTTTGTTTTTTTTTTAATTTCTTACTATGTTAATGTTTTTTTTAACAAATTATGTGTTTAGTTGGAAGAGTATGAATAAAACTTTTTGTACATCTCCATAGCCAATGAGCCATACCTCACAACCTTTGGAGTTGTTACATGTTCCAACCCCAAAATCGGATCCTTTTTCAATCACTTTGAAAATGAAACTTATACCTTCAATTCTAGTAATCCCAAAATGGTAAAATAGGTGAATATTTCTTACTAGTTTTTAAATTGTGTTGCTCAAATTTTGTGGTGCATGTGTTCAAATTTTGTGAGGGTTTTTAGATCTTTGGGCGTTTGAACTTTCCATATAAAAATAAAATCGAATCCCTTTTTACATGTATGTTGTCTTAAACAGATTCCAGCAGAAGGCATTAAACCTTGAAAGAGGACACATAAGCTACAAAAAAATAAAATCTTTCAAGCGAATTCATTTGAAAACACAAACTAACCTTGCAAGTTTAAAATCCGAACTATGTAGATCTAGAAATGGATTGTTCACCAGCAGGAGATGGAAATAATAAACAGCTCCAACAATCACCCGAAAACAGTGCTGCAACAATGGCAAGTGTGAAGAAAATCTCGTTAAGGCCTTCGTTTTTATAGAAATCTTAGACGTCGCTATAGCGACGGAAAACATTGACTTTTGTGCCCTGGGTCAACTAAAAATCCAAAAAATGTCAATGCCCTAAGTCAACTAGACATTGCCGTCGCTATAGCGACGGAGCTCCGTGGATACAACGACGTTGAAGGAGGAAGGCGTCGATATAGAGACGGAGAAGATTACCATCGTCGATACAGCGATGAGTAAGCGTCGATACAGCGACGGCAAGTTCATTTTGCTTCCGATTTTACACCAAAAAGTATGAAACGTGGAAAACCTCCGTGGAAAAATCCGCGCTTTTGTATTAGTGAAACATTCTTAATCCATTAATGCAACACACATATCCCAGCCAACCTACATACTCCACTAATGTAACACACATATCCCACCCAACCTACACACCCCACTAATGTACTAAGTCACAAGATATCATAAGACAAACCACTTAATACACCTAGCCTAGGTTACCACATGCAACTAAAATAACTTATTCCATAAAACCACCTAACCTATCTTGCTAAATTACCTTACCTACTTTACCTATCGAACTAACTAAACTAACCCATCTAACCCATTAAACTACACAATCCACTTAACCCATTGAACGATACAATCCACATGACTTGCAACCTGTATAATTAGATTACCTAAACGTACCACTAACATGCCTAACCCATTTAATGCACTAACCTACCTAAGTCATCTAATCTTAACTTTACACCACTAACCCACTTAACCTTTTAGTTAATAAACCCACCTAACCTAATAACCTAAATAACCTAACCTATATTAACCCAATAATATCCTAAACCAAGAAACCCACATAACGCACCTAACCAACCTATCTAACCAATAAACTCACATAATATAATAACCCACTATTCCATAAGCTACCAAAATCTAATCGATGTATCCTACCTATCACATCAACCCAACTAGCCTACCCCTTATAATGAACCCAAAAGTAATCAACGTTCTCACAATGCTCACATGCATCTTTGAACATTAGGGTTTGTTGGTTTGTCCATTTGAGCAATAGGGTTTCTTGGTTTGTTTCATTCAATCCCCTATATTTTATGTGCATATCAACAATGAAATGGGTAAAAACTATTTAGTTGTTTGGCTCACTAAAGCAATGGATTCCATTGTTGATTCCAACTATAAGGAATACACCTAACTCAGGTCAAATCCAACACATTTGGCGATATTTGCAAAAAATTGGAAATCACTCATTCAAATAAAATATGTTAGTCTTCAAAGCCATCATGAATTATTTCTACCAGATTATGATTATGCATAAGGGAATCCTTTTCATCTTTATGTCAATTCAACCTAGTTCTTTGCCATCGTCAAACACAACCAACGAGAACATAATACCAATATAACTATAGACATGCTTTTGAATGTCGATTGCACTAAAACATGTATCATCTGTAGATATGCAATGAAATTCTTATGAACCTCCTTAACACTTATTTTCCTATCTCCAACTAAAAGAGCATGCTTGGAAAATAAATGTTCATGGCTAAAATGAATACATGTATGGCATGGATTCATTTTAGCTAAACCATTAAACTCAAATAAACTCTTTTGTTGAATACAAATCAATCATTTTGTTCCATAACAAGCAAATTGGTGATACATTCATTACATTTGGACCTTGATCTTGTGCTACATTACTAAGAATCTCCACCTAGTTGCAAGTGTGGATAACCTAATTATATATGTTTCAATGATGACATTTAATTTCATAAAGATGTGTTATCTTTATAAAGATACATTCTCTCTAGGTAAACACCACCCATTCTATTAGGACCCTCAGAGAAATGTGTTAGTTGATTCCATTACACTATAGATACTCATATCATTTATCTGTTGAACAGAAGTTTCAAATAAATGTCCAAATGTCTTTAAATTAATATACATTACTTCCTTTTTTTTCAACCAAAAATATACATTACTTCCTCATTTTGAAGCCCCTAATCTATTTTTTTGCATTGAATAATATCGTTTCATTTTCCTTTTGGTCATCCCATGGTGCCACTTAAATCACTAACCACTATAACTCTTATCCAACTAATCCTTGTTATTTTCATCCATCAAGCCATAAAGCTTAAATGGAATGCAATACACCAGTCACACATTTTGGCCAATAGGGGATAACGTGATTTTATCAATAGAGGTCAACCATGGTCATTATTGGTCAATTACTATGGTACATACAATCAACATGTTCAACAATGTGAATTAATAATTTCCCACAAAGAAGATCATTGCCAAGAATGCAAGCTTAGGGCCAATAAAAAAAATTGAAGCAATTGTGAAGAGCTTGACACATACACAACCCTTCCACTACACACGAAATGATTTTTATATAGAATAAACTCTAATGAAGACAAAGTACCATATATTATCTTTAATTTTTTGGGTCAATTCATGCTACAAAATTTCTAAAGTTTTGAATCCATTCATATCAAAGATTTTTTTTTTAAGGTTTTGGTTCATTCAAACTTGTAAGACAATTTATCATTTAGAAAGGTCCTTGAATCTTTCAAACTATAGATAATGCCAATATCAAACTTGAGCATAGGCATCTTCACTGTATAAGCCTAAGCTCTTAAACAATTTTAGGATTAAAACATGAGGTTGCATATACCTATGAATGATTACGAGGACTTTGTCTACTTTCCATATTTAAAATTCTGGTGAAAAAAACCTTGTCATTTATTTGATATCCTTTCACATTAAGTGCAATCATTGTCAAGGATCCCAACTTTTCCAATATTACATCACAAATTTAAGAAAAACTCCATGCATAGATTACACAATTTTTTATATATTTCATTTGTGCCAAGGATAGCTTGCAAATCATGTTTTAAAGGGTAAATTGCAAATGTTGGTTTTGCAGAAGCAAATGGGGAATTTCAGCTTCTAAAATGCCTAAATAGAATGTTTTCATGTTGAATATTTCCAGATACTCAACTATACCACCTTTAAAACAAATTGAAAATTATCATTGTCGGTTGCCACGAATGTGGTTGCCTTTGAAAAATAATGGAAGAGTATAATTAGGTCATTAGGCGTTCTTTTTTAGTGACGTTTTTAAAACACTGTAGCTATGATCGTCATCCCTTTAACCAATCATTGTTTTCAGTGTTATGATCATTGTCCCTTCTTTCCCAACCAACAATCGACACATTTCTTCATTTTTTTCTTTATTCCAATATATTGCATCATTTCAGCATTGAAGCCTGCAAGCTTCGATGCTGAAACCGATGCTTTCTATCACGATTTTGTAAGAGTAAGAGTTGTGTAAGGAGCATGAGACGTATGTTTAGACTTTGCAGTTGTGTGAAGTATTGCTTGCAGGATTCTGTAGTTTAAGGAGACCTCACATGTGAAATGAAGTGAAGGATTCTGTAGATGTTGTTGATATTTCCCATTGAGCACTGTGTAAAGAAAGAAGATGATGCCACGCTTGTGCAAATGAGAAGTCAGAGTCGCCACCGTGAGAAAGTTGTGTTGATTGCTGGAGTCAGAGACTACACTGTGAAGGAGGTAGACCGCCCCATGAAGAAGAACAGTCTACCTGTAAGGAGAGTTGGCTCGGCTGAGATTGAAGAAGAGAAGCCAATCTCAGGCTGTAAGAGAAAATCATTGTGAAAAATGGAAAACTGTGGTGCTACCACTGCTATCAAAACGTGAGTTGCCATCACTATTGGAGCCACATTTGCTGCTACGAAAATGTGAATTACTGTGAATTTGTTGGAGCTGCCATTCCTGATATAAGTGGATGCAGCCATTATTAAGGCACATGAGAAGCAGTAACTGTAAGCACATTTTCTGGTGGTGCTCATTCATCTACCAAAAGAAGCCAAATATTGAGGCATGACCTATCGCATGGAGGTGTTAAGACTATAAGGAAAGATCGTTGTTTCAGAGGAGCCACACATTGATTCTAAGAGTTATGAAATGTATGGGTCATGAGTGTCATTCATCATTGGCATAAAAGTTTACCAAGGTTGGTGAGTGTTATAAATTATGAAAGGTCTTAGTTATTAGTAAATAAATGGGCATGATATTGCAAGGAGTTAAAGGCAAGTTAAGTGGAAGATGGAATCTATGTCAAGCATTTAAAGATGTAATGTGTCAAGTTCATGCTATGTAAAGGTAAAGGCATGACATCAGTGCGTCAATTAAGTTTTCCAATCCATTGTCATAGGTCTCTTGTTGGACCTTGATCAACTCAAAAAATAAACATTTGTATGCTAAAAGTGATGTAAAATACAAAAGTGAAAGGCTAAAGACTAAAAAAAAACAAGAAGACTCTAGAAGCAAAGCATGCATGGTGCTAAGAAGGAAATGGGTATATGTAATGGGCTTGTAATATTTTGGGCATTTAGAAAAATCATTTTAAATGCTTGTTGTACCTAAGATAACGATGTACATTTTATGTAAGGGGTGCATGATCGATTGTACCAGACTGCTTTGGCTTTTTCAACGGAGCACCCTCCAGAAGTTGCACCTAGTGCTTTTAATTTCATCTAGGAAGAGGGATAATACTTAGCATTGTCCAGTAAGATGTGACTTGTTTAGGGTTGACTCATTTTTTCATTAATTATGTCATTAGGCATTCTTTCCTAAGGTTTGTTTTTGAAACATTGTAGATATCATCATCATCCCTCTGGTGAATCAGTGCTCGAAACGTGTCCTCTATCCCATCCATCCAACGCATCCACCGTCCTTCCCACTGCACCTACCACACGTCCACTCTATTTCCCATCTTTATATTTGATCTTGTTTGTGTCTTTCAGAAAGAGTGTTGAAATCATGCTTGCCACAATGACTGAATAAGCAATTTCAATTGCTGCATATCCAAAGGCGCTTGCATATCCCATGACATTATGCTTCCATTCTGGACGATTCAATGCAAACAACCTGAGGAAGGAAGATTTGGATTCTTCCTTAGCTTTTAGTCCTCCTTGTTCCATTCTGAATATGAAACCATCAAACTGATTTGAAGTTGTTGGTGATTTGATTTCTAATATTTGGTTCCTTAATTTTGATGACATTAAAGTGTTTGATGAAACATTAAGAGAAATAGTATCATTTGACAGGGTTGTCTGATGTGTTGGGAGTAAAGTTGTGTATGCCCCATTTGGTTTGTTAATCAGTTCTTGGTTTCCACTGAATTCAATGAATTCACCCTTTATGCATTACTGCAATTTTATGAGCTCCTTGAATATTAGAGAGTCAATGAGCCACAACCACCCTAGTGTGCCCAATATAAGCTTTAACAAGTGTGTCCCGAATAATCCTTTTTGATCTATGTCTAGAACATTGGTGGCCTCATCTAAAACCAAAATGGAAGGGTTTTTCAGCATCACTCTAGCTATGGCTATTCTCTGCTTTTGTTCTTCAGACATCTGCACTCCACCTTCTCCTACCTGCATTTGGAAAGCTCATGAAATGAATACTTTTTCTCTTGATTAACCATATACAACTATACTTATCAATTGTGTTTTTTAAATCTTGGAATAGAACCTGAGTTTCATAGCCATTTGGCAATTACCTAATGAAGTTATGGGCATTGGAATATTTTGCAACACGGATGATTTCATCCATAGTCACATCATCCTTTCCAAACAAAATATTCTGTAACACCCCGGTTTTGACCCCATTGCATTAGATGTATATGATGTATATATTGTAAATGATCATGGTGCGGAGCTAAAGGCCAAGGCCCCACCATTGATTGGTTATGCTATGTTTCAGATTTAAATTGTCACCGATGGTATATTGAGGCATGCGGCATACATATTGAGTTTTGTTATCATGTAAATATGCATCTTTAATTAAATAACCCAACTAGCTACGTTCACGGCAACTAAATTGAGAAGGGGCATGATTTTCACAAGGATAAGGGGGGGATGTCAAACCTTGAGCCATGAGAGAAAAATCCATGTGTCACCACCTTGTCTTATCCAACCACCACCATTAAAAGCTATGCTGTTAGTTGGGGCAGTTATGGCTGGGAGTGGAGTGTGGCAGGACTATCAGTCCTTGCCCACACGCACACTCCACCAACGTGGTTGACCTCACAATGGCAAGCAAACCACCATCATCACTCCAACGGACACTCCATTCTCTCCACGACGGTGCTGAAACACTCACACACTTTCGACTACGCATTCTCTCCATAGTATATTCATCCTCACGCAAGGACGGTGGTCTGTTCATTTTTCTCACACACGGGCTTCCTTCCTGTTTGGTCTTACCCAGCCAGGAGAGAGGAGCCGTCTCCACTGTCATCCACATTTTCCATAGAGAGGGATCGGGTGTGTTTCGATCCGTATTTGGGAACTAGTGTAAGTCTTCACTCACGCACTGGGTTCTGCATTATTGATACTCATGCAGCAAGCTGAGGCCGTTCGGTCACTATCACTCACGATCTTTCCTGTGGAGAGCCTTTTTTTTACGCTCAGGGATAATGTGTAAGTTTTCCTTACTGAATTGTGGCTCGTGCATATGTTTTTCCCTCTGTATTTCGGGGTCTGGTGCAAGTTTCCCTCACGCACAAGTTGGGAGACTGTGTTTTCTTCCCCATGGTGGTCTGTGTAAGTTTTCCCGGTGACTTCGTTGTCTAGGACGGATCGTTGTTTTCCCCATGTTGTGAGTTGTGTTTACTGAGACGTTTTGGGACTGTTGTAATTCTCTTGGGAGTCATTTGGCCATGATAGGGCCAAGAACGACTCAGGAGTCGTTTCCCTGTCTAAGCTGTAATTGCTGATTAATTGCATGCATGCAATGGTTGGTCTTCGGACTGTATTGGGAGTAGGGATGGGGGATTGGTTTGCTTAATAAACCTGGTGTGTTTGGAAACCACACAGATAGAGATAGAGGGCTAGCTTTCTTCTCCACAACCCATGAATAGCACTGGAAGGGAATGCAGGGCCTAAGGGACTGTGTAGCAGAGAAAGGACTGATTCCTTATGTGGGTGTCTTAGAAGTCAGGCTAGTTCTGGTGTAGGTGTTCCTGGCTCTGTAATGAGCTCACCAGCTTAGCATTTAGCCTTTCCCAACTCCTTGATGGCCTAATAAACCTGACCATGTTGGCTTGGTTGTCTTGTTGATGGCCTGATAAACCCAACTGTGTTGGCTTGGCTGTGTTTTTTGTATCCTTGGCTATGTGTAAGCATGTTTGTTCCTTATCCCTTGGAGAATCATGCCCAGCTCGGGGGTGGCAGCGTTGCTGAGCGATTAAGGAGCACGTTGGCCTATGGTTGGGTGGAATGTTGCAGCAACGTAGCTGGTTGCAGGATGAGTTCTTTATAAGATAAGTAATCTTGTCTATTTTACTCCTGCAATCATTTTACTGTTAATGAATATGGTGAACATGTTGAATGCTTGTATGAATGTATGTTGCCTCTGCTGTGTATGATAAATAATTGTAGCTGTGTATGTTCTACTTCAATACATTTTGTTTTCAGCATTTTGATTTTTATGAATGCACATGTTCATGGGGCTGGTTGCCCGGATGGTTGAGTCCATGGTAGCGTCCTCTTCGTCAGTCGAAGGGCCAGGGACGTTACAGTGTGGTATCAGAGCTCATGTTGCAGCATGGGCCTGAACAGACCACAAAGATGCAGTGAAATAAGCAGAATTTCTTTCTGCCCAGCAGAGATCAGAAGTTAATGATAGAAAACTTCCACAATTTGTCTAACTGTTTGAACTATCGGTTCATCGAAACTCTTCGCGGGAAGGACTTCTGATGTAGCGGAGAGCTAGACGGAAGCATACCCGATGGAGCACAGTTGGAAGGAAAATTGCGGAAATTTTCTAAGTGTTCGACGTCCGTCGACGGAAAAATTTGATTGAGTGCCCGCCGTTGCGGATGGCTAGACAACTACGTGTCCGACGAGTAAGGCCTCCGACCACCGACGCTGTAAAGAAAGTTTTAAAAAATTTCTAAGGCCTGAAATTGTCGACTATCGGAAGAAGATAGTGTTTTGTGTGCCGTCGTTTCGGAATCCTAGAGCACTAGTCTTCCGACGAGAAGAGACTGCCGATATCGATCAGGTTATGCCATAGGAGGTTGGGCTGCCGATCGGGAGAATAGCGAAGATGGTGGGCCGCCGTTGCGGCTGCTAATGGAACTATTTCGCCGATGAAAAGAAGAGAATGGATCCGATCAAGCGGCGAAAAGGAAGACTAAAGGGTGGGGAATTTTAAAAAATTTGTAAGTCCTGGAGTCGTCAGCCATCGGCGATGGTTAGTGGATTGAACATCCGTCGTTGCGGCTGCCTAGATGACTAACCACCCGATGCACAAGACAACTGACCGCCGATGCAGCGCATAGGCTGGTTTCATCGCCGATTAGTTTCGGATAGTTGGATGCGGATCCGATGCAGCGGAGAAAAGTAGGCAAACAGATCACTGATGAACAGCGGAGAAGTTAGTTGTGCTGACCGTGGAAATGTCGAATTGATAGTTGGGATGAGACCCGATCCTGTACAAGGAGATTTTGAGTTTTCCATGGGATTTCCCAGCAAATTTCGACTGTTTTTCAAGGGAATTTCCAGCAATTTTTCAATGGATTTTCAAGGCTGAAAAGGAGAAAGTGGCAGTGATATTATGAGCCAGATTGCATGAAAATCATAGATTTACAACAACAACAAAACAAGGGCGCTGCCCTCGACTCGCCCTGCAGTGGCGCAGGGAAGCCACAAGGGGGAAATCCCCCTTGACCCTCGTCGTCCCCCTGAGACAAACGTTCTTGAGGAAGAAAATTCTATGTTTTGGGAAAACTTGTAATTTTATAATTATTCAAAGAGAGGGTAAGTAATGCTGGTTTATATCAATGTTATGCATCTAACACTTGTGTTACTAACACATTTGCAGAATCATAGTCACCTTCAAGGGCAGTATTCCAGGTAGTGCAGTTTGATAAGTAAGTGGTGGTTCAGTTATGAAAACCCATGACGGATACGATGCTCGGGATTCTTACGAGTGTGCCCGAGATTCCATAGGAGAAAATGTCCGTAACGAAAATGATGACATAGAGTCTAATGGAAGGAGATTCCAAGAGACACCATCAGATGTTGCAGCTACCATGAGAAGCTTGATCAAAGCCCAGGAAGAGCAGCATCAGTTGAATGCTGCAATGTTGTAGAGTTTGACAGACTTGCAAAGAAAGATAGACTCTGGACGAGGTACAGCAAGACCAGAAGGAAATAAGAGCAGTACTAGGAGAAGGAGAAGGACTTCTAGTGGATCATCTAATTCTGAAGAATCCAGCGGGGATTCAAGTTCTTCTTCTCATAAAAGGAAAAGAAGGAGACACCATAGGGATCGCTCTCGAGATGAATTTAAGAAAGCTAAACCTCCTACATTTGATGGTGAGGTGAAGACTGGACAAGAGGCTGAAGCTTGGCTTCTTGGGATAAAGAAGTACTTTCAAGTGCATGATTATTCAGGAAACATGAAGGCAAGAGTTGCCATATTCAATCTGAATGGAAGAGCATCCATTTGGTGGGAACACTTCAAGCAAGTAAAGAGGATCAGTGAAAGGAGACTTAAGTGGAAACAATTCAAGAAGTATTTCAAGCAGAAATACCTCTCTGACAGGTATTATGATGAGAAGATTAAGGAGTTCCATGAGCTGAGATTGGGACAGTGGACCATGGAAGAATATGCAAATAAGTTTTTGGAGTTGTTGAGGTATGTCCAGTACATCAGAGATGAAAAAGTGAAGGTACAACATTTTCTGAGTGGATTACCTCAGTCTTACAAAGATAGAATTGAGTTTTATGAACCTAGAACTCTTGAAGAAGCAATAAGGAAGGCTTAGTATTGCTATGAGCAGAGCAAAGGTAAGCCGGATTACCATAAGGCATGGAAGGACAAGAAGAATGAGAAGTTTGACCAAAGAAAGAAGGGTTTTAAACCTTTTAACTTCAGGACTCAGCAAAAGCAGCCATCCCAAGCTGTGAGTAAACCAGTTGGAGTGATAGGAGAAAAACCTAAGGATCCACAACAGAATAGAGGACCACTTCAATGTTGGAAATTTGGAGGACCCCACATGCGTAGAAATTGTCCACTCGAGAATGAGAGTGCAAGGCCAGCTTACAACATTCAAGAAGCAGAAACAGTGGGTCAAGTAACAAGGGCAGTCCATAGGATTTATGCAGCACTGGAGGACCGCCAGGCAGATCACCAGTCAACTGTGGTTGAAGTAGCAGGTAAGATTGTTGAGCAATCTGTTTCTATTTTAATTGACCCTGGTTCTACGCACAGTTACATTACTCCTAGAGTAGTGGAGACTTGTGATTTTAAGAAGGTAAAGCATAGGAAGTCTTGGTTAGTTCAGCTAGCCACTGGAACTAAGAGAAAGGTCAGTGAAGTGGTAGAGAAATGTCCATTGGTCATGAATGGATTGGTCACTTGTGTAGATTTGAATGTTCTACCACTTGGTTCCTATGATGTTCTCATTGGAATGGATTGGTTGTAAGCTCACAGAGTGAAGCTTGATTTTACAATAAGACTTTCGAATGCATGAATGAAAAAGGGAACCTAGTAGTTGTGAAAGGTATTCCAAAGGTGATTTCAGTACGGCATGTTTCAGCAATGCAATTAAAGAAGTTCTGTAGGAAGGGTTGCCAGTTGTATGCAGCTCATATTTTGGAGACATCAGGAGATGAAACTCCTAGGTTGGAGGACTATCAAGTGTTACAAGAATTCAGGGATGTGTTTCCTGATGAGATTCCAGGGCTTCCTCCAAAGAGGGACATTGACTTCACAATTGAACTTGTGCTACGAGCAGCACCAGTGTTCAAGGCACCCTACAGGATGAGTACACCGGAGATGCTAGAGTTGAAGATGCAACTGCAAGAGTTGTTGGAAAAAAAGTATATCTGGCCAAGTGTGTCTCCTTGGGGAGCACCGGTTCTGTTTGTAAAGAAGAAAGATGGTACACTCAGGTTGTGTATTGATTACAGACAATTGAACAAGGTTACTGTGAAGAATAAATATCCTTTGCCTAGGATTGATGACCTCTTTGATCAAATGAGAGGAGCAAAGGTATTTTCCAAGATCGACTTGAGGTCTGGTTACCATCAGGTGAGAATCAAGGATGAAGACATTCATAAGACAACCTTCAGGACAAGGTATGGGCACTATGAGTTTGTAGTGGTACCATTTGGTCTCACAAATGCACCAGCTACATTTATGTGCCTTATGAATAGTGTCTTCCGCAAGTATTTGGACAAGTTTGTTCTTGTTTTCCTTGATGGCATTCTTGTTTATTCTAAGAATGAGGAAGAACATGAAGAGTATTTGAGATTGACATTGAAATTGCTCAGGGAGCATCAACTGTATGCAAAACTAAGCAAGTGTGACTTCTATAGAGATAGAATTCAGTATTTGGGTCACATTATCTCAGAGGAAGGTATATCTATGGACCCTGAAAAGATTGAAGCCATTATGAATTGGCCTACTCCCAGAAATGTGACAGATGTAAGATCTTTTATGGGACTTGCAGGATACTACAAGAGATTCATTGGAGGATTCTCCAGAGTTGCACATGCCATCACTTCTTTGCAAAAGAAGGGGACGAAGTTCGAATGGACATTGAGGTGTGAAGAAAGCTTCCAGCAGTTGAAGAATCTTCTCACCAGTGCACCCATGTTGAAGGTTGCAGATCCAGAGAAGGATTTTGTGGTGTGTACCGATGCATGTAGACAAGGGCTTGGAGGAGTCCTTATGCAAGACAACCACGTGATATGTTATGAGTCGAGAAAACTGAAGGAACATGAGAAGAACTATGCCACTCATGATCTAGAGCTTGCAGCCATAGTACATGCTCTCAAGATGTGGAGGCATTACTTGATGGGTAGAATATTTGAGCTCAAAACAGATCATCGTGGGTTGAAGTATCTATTTGATTAGCCTACTCTGAATGCTAGGCAAGCAAGATGGCTGGAATTTTTATGTGAGTTTGATTTCGAAATCAAGCACATAAAAGGAAAGAAAAATAAGGTAGTTGATGCACTCAGCAGGAAGGTGCAAAAAATGCATGTGGCATCTCTTAGTATTTACCAATCAGATTTGAGGCAACAGATTGTTAGTCATGCTGCTGGAGATGAATTGTATGAGCAGGTAAAAGACAAATTGCAACAGCAAAGTCTTGAGAAAAGGTATGAGGGATATAAATTTGAAGAAGATGGACTTCTCACTTATAAAGGTAGAATTTATATTCCGAATGTAACAGGTTTGAGGAGAGTTGTTATGGATGAAATCCATCAAGCTCCATATTCTGGTCATCCAGGATATCAAAAGACAATTGCTACAGTTAGAAGGCAGTACTTTTGGCCAAGAATGAAAAGGGATATGGCTGAGTACATTTCGAAGTGTATGAAATGTCAATAGGTAAAGGTTGAGCATCAACACCCTGCAGGTTTGTTGTATCCCTTGCCAGTTTCGGAATGGATATGGGAAGTTATTTCCATGGATTTTATTATAGGATTGCCGATGACTTGGAGACAACATGATTCCATCATGGTTGTAGTGGACAAGTTGACAAAGGCAACGCATTTTATACCAGCGAAGTCTACGCATAAGACTGATGACATTGCAAAGATCTTCATGAAGGAGATTTTCAAATTGCATGGATTGCCTAAGGCAATAGTCTCTGACAGAGATGTCAAGTTCACTTCCAACTTTTGGAAGGGGTTGTTTGCAGATTTGGATACAAAGCTAAACTTTAGCACTGCATACCATCCTCAGATAGATGGGAAGACAGAGAGAGTTAATCAGGTGCTTGAAGACATGCTTCTCATGTACATGATGGACAAACCAACCAAGTGGGAAGATTACTTACACTTGGTACAGTTTGCTTACAACAATGGACAGCAGGCATCCTTGGGGATGAGTCCGTATGAAGCTTTGTATGGAAGAAGGTGTAGGACACCTGTGACTTGGGATAATCCAGTGAACATGATTGTGCTTGGACCAGAATTGCTCAGGGAAATGGAGCAAGAGGTTGTAAGGATCAAGCAGAATCTGAAAGCAGCACAGGACAGACAGAAAATCTATGCAGATAGGCATAGGGTGAACAGGGAGTTCAGTGTTGAGGATCATGTTTACCTCCGAGTGAGGGCAAAGAAGAGTTCCTTGAAGCTTGGAAGTTGTGCCAAGATGTCACCAGGATATTGTGGGCCATTTGAAGTGCTTGAAAGAATAGGGCCAGTTGCATATAGACTTGCATTGCCTGCTAGCACTAGGGCTCATAATGTTTTTCATGTTTCTTTGCTTAAGAGATATGTACATGATCCTAACCATGTGATAAATTGGGATGTGATTCAGGTGGAACCCGTGGGAGAGTTCCAAACCGATCCAATGTGCATCCTCGATAGGAAGGTCACAATGCTCCGGAACCGGGCCATAGGGCAGGTAAAGGTGCAATGGGAGCACTACGGACCTGAAGAGGCTACGTGGGAGCTGGAGGATGCCATGCGATTGGCACATCCATTTTTGTTCAATTCTACGAAACACTGACGCGGTACCAGTGTAGCATTTTGTTCAATTTTGTAAAGCACTGAGGACAGTGCTATTGAAGGGGGAGCAGAATGTAACACCCCGGTATTGACCCCATTGCATTAGATGTATATGATGTATATATTGTAAATGATCATGGTGTGGAGCTAAAGGCCAAGGCCCCACCATTGATTGGTTATGATATGTTTCGGATTTAAATTGTCACCGATGGTATATTAGGGCATGCGGCATACATATTGAGTTTTGTTATCATGTAAATATGCATCTTTAATTAAATAACCCAACCAGCTACATTCGCGGCAACTAAATTGAGAAGGGGCATGATTTTCACAAGGATAAGGGGGGGATGTCAAACCTTGAGCCATGAGAGAAAATCCATGTGTCGCCACCTTGTCTTATCCAACCACTACCATTAAAAGCTATGTTGTTAGTTGGGGCAGTTATGGCTGGGAGTGGAGTGTGGCAGGATTGTCAGTCCTTGCCCACACGCACACTCCACCAGCATAGTTGACCTCACGATGGCAAGCAAACCACCGCCATCACTCCAGCAGACACTCCATTCTCTCCACGATGGTGCTGAAACACTCATGCACTTTTGACTACGTATTCTCTCCATAGTCTGTTCATCCTCACGCAGGGACGGTGGTCTGTTCATTTTTCTCATGCACAGGCTTCCTTCCTGTTTTGTCTTACACAGCCAGGAGGGAGGAGTCGTCTCCACTTTCATCCACATTTTCCATAGAGAGGGATTGGGTGTGTTTCGATCTGTATTTGGGATCTGGTGTAAGTCTTCACTCACGCACTGGGTTCTACATTGTTGACACTCACGCAGAAAGCTGGGGCCATTTGGTCACTATCACTCATGATCTTTCCTATGGAGAGCCTTTTTTTTACACTCAGGGATAGTGTGTAAGTTTTCCTTACCAAATTGTGGCTCATGCATATGTTTTCCCCCCTGTATTTCAAGGTCTGGTGCAAGTTTCCCTCACGCACAAGTTGGGAGACTGTATTTTCTTCCCCAGCGTGGTCTGCGTAAGTTTTCCCGGTGACTTCATTGTCTAGGATGGACCTTTGTTTTCCCCATGTTGTGAGTTGTGTTTACTGAGACGTTTTGGGACTGTTGTAATTTGCTTAGGAGTCGTTTAGCCACGATAGGGCCAAGAAAGACTCAGGAGTCATTTCCCTGTCTAAGCTGTAATTGTTGATTAATTGCATGCGTGCAATGGTTGGTCTTTGGATTGTATTGGGAGCAGGGATGGGGGCTTGGTTTGCTTGATAAACCTGGTGTGTTTGGAAACCACACAGACAGAGCTAGAGGGTTGGATTTCTTCTCCACAACCCCTAAATAGCACTGGAAGGGAATGCAGGGCCTAAGGGACTGTGTAGCAGAGAAGGGACTGATTTGTAACATCCCTGACCCTCCGACCGACGAAGAGGACGCTACCATGGCGTTAACCATCTGGGCTACCAGGCCCATGAACATGTGAATTCATAAAAAAAATGTTGAAACAGAATGCATTGAAGTAGAACATACATAGATGCAATTATTTATCATACACAGTGGAAGTAACATAAATTCATACGAGCATTCGTTCAACATGTTCAACATAATCATTAACAGTAAATAGTATTGCAGAAGTAAAATAGACAAGGTTACTTATCTTATAAGAACTCGTTCCACAACCAGCTATGTCGCTGCAACGTTCCACCCAATCATAGGCCAATGTGCTCCTTAATCTCTCGGCAACGCTGCCACCCCCGAGCTAGGCATGATTCTCCAAGGAATAAGGAACAAGCAGGCTTACACATAGCCAAGGATACACAAAACATAGCCAAGACAACATAGTTGGGTTTATCAGGCCATCAACAAGACAGCCAGGCCAACATGATCAGGTTTATCAGGCCATCAAGGAGTTGGGAAAGGCTAAATGCTAAGCTGGTGAGCCCATTACAGAGCTAGGAACACCTACACTAGAACTAGCCTGACTTCTAAGACACCCACACACACCCAACACAAGGAATCAGTCCCTTCTCTGCTACACAGTCCCTCAGGCCCTGCTTTCCCTTCCAGTGCTATTCAGGAGTTGTGGAGAAAAAAGCCGGCTCTCTAGCTCTATCTGTGTGGTTTCCAAACCCACCAGGTTTATCAAGCAAACCAAGCCCCCATCCCTGCTCCCAACACAGTCCAAAGACCAACCATTGCACGCATGCAACTAATCAACAATTATAGCTTAACAAGAGAAAAATGACTCCAAACAGTCTGTGCGTGAGGGAAACTTGCACCAGACACCAAATGTAAAGAATACCACAACAATCACAATGTAAGGGAGACCACAGCAACACGACGAATCTTGAGGAGAATGGCAGCAACCATAACTCATGGGAAGAACAATAGTTCCAATCTCAACATCGAAATGACAATAAATTACACGACCATACCAGTCTGTAAGGAGATCATACAGCCAAAAATGTGAATGGCCCTTCACAGGAAAATCGTGGATGAAAGGGCATGTGTCCCAGCTCGCTGTGTGAGTCAAAACTAGGAAAAATTCCTATGCGTGATAATAATGAACAAACAATGGTCCCTGCATGAGGATGAATAGCTCTGCCTATGCGCGTGGATGAACAGACAATGATGATAAAAAAAAATGCGTAGTCGTCATTCTTCTTCCCAACGTGAGGTTCAATCCGCTGGTGGAGTGTGCGTGTGGGCAAGGACTGACAGTCCTGCCACACTCCACTCCCAGCCATAACTGCCTCAGATAACAGTGGCAGTTTTTAATGGTGGTAGTTGGGTAAGACAAGGAGAGATGACACATGGATTTTTCCCCCATTGCCCAAGGATTGACATTTCCCCCACGCTTATCCTTGTGAAAAGCATGCCCCTTCTCAATTTAGTTGCCGCGAATGTAGCTGGTCGGGTTCATTTTAATTAAAGATGCATATTTACATGATGACAAAACTTAATATATGCTGCATGCCCCGATATACCATCAGTGACAATTTCAACCCGAAACATAGCATAACCAATCAATGGTGGGGCCTTGGCCTTTAGCTCCACACCATGATTATTTACAATATATACATCATATACATCTAATGCAACGGGGTCAAAACCGGGGTGTTACATGATTCCTTGTGTTGGGTGTGTGTGGGTGTCTTAGAAGTCAGGCTAGTTCTGGTGTAGGTGTTCCTGGCTTTGTAATGAGCTCACCAGCTTAGCATTTAGACTTTCCCAACTCCTTGATGGCCTGATAAACCTGACCATGTTGGCTTGGTTGTCTTGTTGATGGCCTGATAAACCCAACTATGTTGGCTTGGCTGTGTTTTGTGTATCCTTGGCTATGTGTAAGCCTGCATGTTCCTTATCCCTTGGAGAACCATGCCCAGCTTGGGGGTGGCAACGTTGCTGAGCGATTAAGGAGCACGCTGGCCTATGGTTGGGTGGAACGTTGCAGCAACGTAGCTGGTTGCGGAACGAGTTCTTTATAAGATAAGTAATCTTGTCTATTTTACTCCTGCAATCATTTTATTGTTAATGAATATGGTGAACATGTTGAATGCTTGTATGAATGTACCTTGCTTCTGTTGTGTATGATAAATAATTGTAGCTATGTATTTTCGACTTCAATGCATTTTGTTTTCAGCATTTCGATTTTTATGAATGCACATGTTCATGGGGCTGGTTGCCCGGATGGTTGAGGCCATGGTAGCGTCCTCTTCGTCGGTCGGAGGGTCGGGGACGTTACATATTCTCACTAATGGAAGAGGCGAACAAAGCAGGCTCTTGACTTACTATCCCAATTTAGATACACAACCACCATTTTAGTTGCAGGCCTTTAATATTCTCTCAATTTAGAAGCCTCCTTTCCTTTAATTGGATCATAGAACCGTTCTAATAAGGAAATGGTTGTCGATTTTTATGATCCACTACTACCCACTAAATCCATGGTTTCGCGTGCAAGAATAGTGAGACAAAAATTGTTAAATATCATGCTATCTGGTCTTGATGGATATGCAAATTGAACGTTTTGAAATTCTACCTCCCCCAACATATTTTTCAATACTTTTCCTTTCATATCCTCTGGCCCTTTCACACTGATAAATTTGGCCTAGCACTCGGTTGCGATGGCCTTAGAAAGTAGCGCCTTACCACAACCAGGAGGTCCATAGAAGAGAACACCTTTTGAGGGATCCATGCCAAACTTCTCGAATTTCTGTGGATGTTCCACGGGATATTGAATAGTCTGCAAAAAATAGTGATATGTCAATAGAAATAAGCACCTATAATCAATCATAATTGAAAGCAAAGCACAGCCCAACCACGCCCCGCCCCAAGGTTTAGGGTCAGTTCAATCAATTGAACCATCCATCCAAGGAAAAGGTCGTAGGTCACAGTTCACAGGTTAGGAAGAACCCTTCACCCATAGGTTAGGAAGAACCCTCCACTCAATATGTATTCAAGTCCTTGAAAAACAAAGTACATATTAGTGAATATAGGAATATATATTAATTTTAATAGCTCTTGAAGCTCTCTCTTGACATTTTCTTGACCCCAAATATCCTCCCATGAAACATTTGGCAGCTCCACAACCTGATAAATTAAATGTTTAACATTAGTGGATATATATATCATGTTTCACATAAAATCAATTGAAAGGAAAACAACAAATCTTGCTCAGGCTCTATCTACATATAATATATCCAAGTTAATAACTACTCACAATCTCGAGGAGGGTAGAGGGATTGCTAGTGCCCAATGTAGTCCTCGAGTGCTCATTTGTAACGGACATGGAATTCATCCAAATCAATTACATCCATTTTTTCTCTAATACACTGCATTGCAGCCTCAGTGAAAATAGTTGCAAGGTCTGCCCCCACATGTCCATGTGTATTCTTAGCAATTTGTTCAAGGTCAACCTATAGCATGGCAATACCAATGATGTTATGTTATGTGGATGAAGAGAGAACAAGTGAAAGAAAGGAATATGTTAGGATTCACGAGTTTACGTCTTCAACAAGCTTCATATTCTTTGTGTCAATGGGAAGAACCTCCAGTCGACCAACTTCATCTAGAACACCAATTTCAATTTCCCAATCAAACCTACCGGATCTTCTATAGTCCCTTGTTGCAGCTTGGTAAATTTGTAAATTCAATATATAAACCCTCACAAACATTATTTGCTAAATGAAATTCAATTACATCCAAATCAATTACATCCATTTTTTCTCTAATACACTGCATTGCAGCCTCAGTGAAAATAGTTACAAGGTCTGCCCCCACATGTCCATGTGTATTCTTAGCAATTTATTCAAGGTCAACCTATAGCATGGCAATACCAGTGATGTTATGTTATGTGGATGAAGAGAGAACAAGTGAAAGAAAGAAATATGTTAGGATTCATGAGTTTACGTCTTCAACAAGCTTCATATTCTTTGTGTCAATGGGAAGAACCTCCAGTCGACCAACTTCATCTAGAACACCAATTTCAATTTCCCAATCAAACCTACCAGATCTTCTATAGTCCCTTGTTGCAGCTTGGTAAATTTGTAAATTCAATATATATAAACCCTCACAAACATTATTTGCTAAATGAAATTCAGCTTGGATGTCCATAAGATTGAATCAATTATGCTTGCTTATTTGCTATATTGTGCCCTATCTCTCTAGTGCTTGATCATGTCTATGTTCGTTGACATATGTGTTAGATTTTTAATGGTTATACAAGATCATAACCATAAGCCAAGGATCACTGAAAGAAATACAAATGCAGCAACACAAGAGAACACAAATATTTTCCTCAGGGAAACCACAAGGGAGAAAACCCCGCAAAACTTCCTTAGTATAGAATTCGACCAAGACATTGTAAAACTCAGACAACAGCTTCTCCTTCTTTCTGGCGCACTACTACTTCTCTATCTCGCTAAGAACAACTTGAGTGAGTGATTACAAATGAAGGGAGCCACCTCCTATTTATATTCTTCTGTTGACTTGACATCTAACTTGGTGGGGTCGACTTGTCCAACTGGACATTACAAATAGCATTTATTATAATGACACTTGGGTACTAATGACACGACTTACAATGGAGGGTTTACCTCAAGAATTTTACATGACCAATTACATCAAGGACATCTCTAAATGGAGGAAGAACATCTCTAAAGGAGAATACAACAAAAGTAGAATAGAATATCTTCCGAAGTTACAATATTTTAACACTCCCTCTTAACTAGGAAGGTATTCTACTTCAACAACAACCATCATTACAACTATACAATTGACTGGTGAATCTCTATATGTCATAGGAAGTTTTGGAACATCATCATACATCTTCATCATCGATCTCAGTTGGATCATCTTCTGTAATATCAGTATGTGGATACTAAATCATCTGAATCATCTTCCATAGCATCAGTATGTATATACTGAATCATCTTTTGTCACGTTAGTATATGAATACTTAATCATCTTCTAAATACTAAACCTTATTTTGTAACATCAGTATGTGAACACTGAATCATATTCTTCCATATCAGTATCTTCTGAACCTTCTTCTGTAACATTAGTATGTGAATACTGAATCTTCTTCTGTCACATCAATATGTGAATATTCTTTGCCACATCAGTATGTAAATACTGAATCTTGTTCTGAATCATCTACTTCCCAGCATCAATGTGTAAACATTAAACCATCGTCTTTAACATCAACATCTTCTGAATCATCTACTTTCCAACATCAGTGATGAATTCTCATCTTGTGACATCGTCATCTGAACCATCATCATTTTCATCTTCAGTATACACTGAACCATCGTATTTAACATCAACATCTTCCGAATCAACTGCTTGCCAACATCAATGATGAATTCTCATCTTGTAACGTCGTCATCTGAACCATCATTGTTTGCATCTTCAGTATGTGAATATTGAACTATCATCATCTGTATCTCCAGTATGTGAATACTGAAGGCATCATCATCGGTATCATAAGTATCATCATTTGCATCTTCAGTATGGGAATACTGAAACATCATTATCATTTGTATCTTCAATATATAAACATTAAATCACCATCATCTGCATCTTCAATATGGGAATATTGAAACATCATCATTTGTGTCTTCAGTATAGAAATATTGAATCACCATCATCTACATCTTCAATATGTAAATACTGAAACATCGTCTATATCTTCAGTGTGGGAATACTGAAACATCATCATCTATATATTCAGTATAGAAATACCAAAACATCATCATCTATGTCAACAGTATATAAATAATGAAACAATCAACAACTTCATTAGCATGTTAGTACTAAAAACCAAATCATTTGTAATGCTAGATCATCATCTGCATTACCAGCATAGAGATGCTGGAACATCATCATCATCAACACAAAGTATTGTGACTTCGACTACATCAACATTAATAGCACAGGGTGTCATTAGAGAGAATTTGAGGTCAAAAATGGGCCTCAAAAGGACCAAAATGTACTATAAAAATCAACCAATTACATTCTAGTAGATGACATCATCCCCCATGGTTGAGGTGGCATTGCATGAGTTAAGAATGCTTATTTGTCACATTTTCTATGGTGGATGAAAACTCATAGTTAACCAAGGTAGTGGTACAAGTACTTTTAAGCCATAAAGTGAAGTACTCACAATAAAAGTCATTTCACATTTTCTCATAAAATAATATTATTGTTATTTTCAAGTAAAGTACTCACAATTCACTTTCTCATAAAATAATATTATTGTTATTTTCAAGTAAAGTACTCACAATTCACTTTCTCATAAAATAATATTATTGTCATTTTGAAGTAAAGTACTCATCATTCATAAAAATGTATTTTCACATTTTTTAATAAAATAATATATTGTCATTTTCATGTTTTTTAATTTTAAATTATATATTCACTCAATTGTATTTAATATCATAATTTCAAAATTATATATATATATATATATATATATATATTAAATCTTGTACTTTTAAAATAAATTAAATTCATGAATGATATTTATATGAAAAAAATATGTTAGTTATGCATATAAATTAAATTCATCTTTGTTTAATTTTATTTACAAGTTCAAGATAAATAAATGCTAAAGGACAATAAATTTTTGGGAACTTAGAATGAATCTTAGTCACATCATTGTAGAGTTATTTTATTAATTTTATTTATAGTCAATTTAGAAAAGTAACTCAACCATGGTTATTTATATTGTGCATAAAAAGTAGTGTAGGAGGTGAGTTGTCATATATACCTACCCCATAAAACCCCTAACTCATAATATTTTAATATATCTTATATTTTTGTAGTACATCTCTTAGGAGGCCCATTTTTTACCTCAAATTCTCTCTAATGTGAGACCATAATCATATCAACAACAACACAAGGTTTTGGGACCACAACCACATCAACATCAACAACATAGGGTGTTGAGACCATAATCATTTCAGCAACAACACAAGGTGTTAGGACTACAACCACATCAACATCATCAACATAGGGTGTTGGGACCACAACCACATCAACACCATCAACACAAGGTGTTGTGACTTTAACCGTATCAACATTATTAGCATAAGCTGCTGACACCACAACATCAACACAAGGTGTTGGGACCATAACCACATCATCAGCATCAACATGCTGAAGCAACATCATCATCAACATCAGTATAGAAATACGAAAATTGCCTTAGCAATTATTTCAACAATCAACAATCATCAGTGTAGTAACACTGAAACTTCAACAATCATCAATCATCGGTGTAACAACACTGCAACTAACTCAACAATCATCAGTAAAGTAATACTGAGGTACACATCTCAATAGTCAGTATAACAATACTGAAGCAATCATTCCATCAAGCATCTCAACAAGCATCAGTATAACAATACTGAAACAATTGACTCAACCATCATCAAAACATCTTAGCAACCATCATCAACAATCATTGACAATTAACAGTATAACAATACTGCATCAATCATCAAACATCAACAACAATTGTCAACAATCAACAGTATAGCAATACTATGACAGCCATAAACCATCTTAGCAGTCATCAACAATTAACAGTATAGCAATATTGTGAAAACCATCAAGCATCTCAACAGTCATCAACAATCGACAGTATAGCAATACTGAGGATACATATTTCCCTTCATCTTCTTTGGAGCAACATCACGGTGAGTTATTTGGTAGATCCATCTGGGCATTTTGTCTAACTTACTAACTCTTTTGAGCCAAACAAGCGTAGTTAGACATATGGATCTCCCTCGGGACCAAAGAAGCCTTGTCTGGCTTACTAACCCTTTCGGGCCAAACAAGCCTAGCCAGGCATACTAATCCCCCTAGGATTGACAAGTATTTAGTCTGGCCTACTAACCCTTTTGGGCCAAACAAGCCTAGCCAAACGCACCCTACCCTAGACTAACCTACTCACCACTGCATCCAACATCTACTGTCACTCCCTCTTTCAAGAGAGGCCCTTTCAGCCTACACCAAGCTTGTCTCGAAAGTATTCAAAATTTATATGAGCCAGAGGCTTAGTCAATACATCTGCTACTCGTTCCTCGTTGGGAACATGCTTGAGCTTTACAGCTCCCTTTAGCCACATTCTCTTGTTGTACATCTGCAATTGCATCGTACATTTACAACTTGCATCATTCTTCTTTTGTAGATCTATAATTGTATCATTCTTCTCTTGTACATATGCAACTATATTGTACATTTGTAACTTCATCATTTCTTCTCTTGTAGGTGATTGCATACAATCCTTCCTACAAGTCAAATACAATTGTTATGATTAGAAACATTTCATAACATATTCAAAATGACAACTTCCAATGCATAAAGATATATATAATCATGCAACTATTTCTGCTAATGCATCATCTAAGCCACTTACCCATCACCTGCATATTAGTAGTAAACTACAAATATTCTACTATACATTTCCTAAATCTAGAAACATATCATGTACACATCTTTGAACATCTAAATATATAGGAAATTACTATTCAAATACTTATCTTTGTTTGTTTGGTAGAATCCATCTTGATTTCTGTCTTCTTGAATTACGAGAGTCTTCATCATCTGATTCTGAGGACCCGTTCCTATCTTGCTCATGATCGAAAATACTGAGTAAGTCTTCTTACACCATAGATCACATAGAACTGTGTATGTGTGTCTTACCAGTGCATCTCCGCTTATCCAATGATGAAATGGATAAGAGTCTAATCTTCATCTTCATTGGTATAATTCTTCTAGATCATATTCCTCATTACTTGAGGAATATTTACTTTCTTTCTTCTTAGCTACAATATATTCATCCTTGGTTGTATTTATAGAAACACTTTGCTTTCTGAAATATGTTGGAGTACATAGTACTACCAATTCAATCAAAGTCATCATACCTTTGCAGTACCCTTTAGGTACCACGCCATTTTCTTTGCATATTTTACTTGGATAAGTAAAATGTCTTCTGGATTTCATCATGCTTCTATTCTCAAGAATCATGTCAAGATGCTAGAACTTTGAGATCTACCATAGTCACTCCTCTTAGGTGGAGAAGCATCATCCCTCTGCATCTGTATTAGGACATTGGGGTGACAGGTAGTCTCCTCTGTTGTTAGTCTTCTTTGTATCTATGTCACTAGATATCAGGATCCTTCATCTCGAACTTTCTTGGAAGTTTTATCTTGTCCTTTATAGGATTCTATATTCAACCTTGTTGTAAAGGTTGGGATCTCCATCACTCTAGTTGATCCTCAAGTTTCTCATGTGACTGTATGTGCTATCCCATGGGTGCCTACTGAGTTTGTACAAATCCTTCTGTACATAGGTGGTTCTCTGTAGAGAGTCTCAAACTATATAGTTTGCTTGATCTGTTCTTTTACTTTGATTACACCAATTGTCTAGTGTAATATCCATTACTGAAGATATGTGTCTAGCACCTAGATCAATGTCTTTCCAAAATCGAATCTCTCTTTTGATAGAACCCACAAACCTTGCTTTGTATCTTTTGATACTTCGATCGGCGGTATACTTACTTTTGTAGATTTACTTGGAAGACTTTACAAAACTTCCCTTCATGTTTCAAACTCATATCCATACATCATTATGTATGATCGACTGGTACTTCTTAGATCATATCATCCTGCCATTCTTCCTTCTTGGGACATTCTTTCGCAAGGTGTCCTTTCTCATCACAACCACTCTATTGAGTTGTGAGATGTCCTTTTATTCTTGGCGGGAATGTTCTTCCTTCTTCTTCTTGGCCTAGGTTGTTAGAGATTTATTGTCATCTCTTCTTCAATCAATCGTGCATTTCTTCATATGTGATCTTCCTACTAGGACAACTCTCTTGACTGGATTTGGAAGACCATTCAAAGTTGTAATTTATGCTTATGCTTCTTTGTCATTGTCTTCAACGGCTTCTAATTGCTCCTTGAGATGAGGTCTTCTTGCGAAGTAATCATTGAATGTTTTCTTCACATTCTTTGAGTTGAGTTTTCGAGGTCGTCATCATTCATACTATTCATTGCATCGATCATAACCTTAGGAGTCTTCAAGGATGATACCTGTGAGATCCAATGGAGCAGAAATACTCATATTTGTTTTGACTAGGTCCTTCTTGTATTTGTCTTCATCTTCATCTAGATCTGTAGCTTCTTCTTTGACATAGTTCTTCATGGCATGGTAAACACTCTATAATTCCATGCTTAGAAGTTCTTGACTCTTTCAATCTTGTCCTCAAGCTTGATACTGTTTGTTGTTATGATAAAAATGAGAACCTCAAATGGAAATAGAGAGGATGAAACTTACCAGTGAGAATGCTTCAACTTGATGTTTGCTTGAAGGATATTTTGAAAGACTGCTTCTGGAGGACCCAGGGTTTGATAGAGAAACCCTAAATTTTCAACTTAGGTATCTTTCATATATGATTGGATAGAAAGATGTGCCTCCTCAAGGCAAGCTGAGCAGTATACTTATTTTCCCAAAACTGTGGACATAACTGCAAAATATTTGATGCCCTAGTTTTCTTCGACAATAGTGTTCGGTCAAAAAATGAAAGTTCATAGACTGAGAAACTTCTTACATAGAGATATGCACCTTCCTAGGGCGAATTTGATGGTCCTCCTTCTTCAACTTATTGGTGGATGGAAGTGATCGGAACAGGAAGCCCTAGTTTTTTTTTTGGTTTCTTCTATAGAAATGACTGATCTTGTTTCTGTGGTATCTCTAAAAGTACTACTCCTTTGTGTCTGAAACTTTGCACTAAGGTAGCCTCACCTGTCCTCTTTCCATCACAACAAGTTAGAGCAGAATTGGTTTCACTAATTGGGACTTATGCTAATTCTCCCAAGGTGACTTATTCCAGGACTGTTCATCAGCGAACTTGTACGGCCAGCCACGTGTCACTAGTTCACCTTCGGGGTCTGAACATTTTATCACAGAAACTACAGTTGTGCCATTTCTGGAACAGCTTACGAAATCTGATTTGGACCTTCCTAGCCCGAGATATAGCGATTCTCCCTAGTCACATGTTTAAGGTCGAAATATGGGAGAGGCTGGAACCGTGAGCTGGAGGAATCATATCTCCTAAATTATAGTGAATATGAGGTTGAAACTTTTATACATGGTACATAAAGAATTTATCTTCGACCTTTAAAAATTTTGGCTCCTGAGGATTCTCCAATCTCAAGATATGGCGAAAGTACCAAAATTACTAGTTTTGGTCTTTTAGGGTTTTCAAGCTTGAAACCCTAATCTTCAATAGCTATAGTTGTAGCACTCTTTCGGCTGCACAAAGACTTCTTTCAGGTAGCTTTGATACCATGTTATATTTTTAATGGTTATACAAGATCTAAAACATTTAGCATCATAACATCATAACCATAAGCAAAGGGTCAGTGAAAGAAAGACAAATGCAACAACACAAGAGAACACAAAGATTCCCCCTTGGGGAAGCCACAAGGGAGAAAACCCCGCAAAACTTCCTCAGTATATAATTCGACCAAGACAGTGTAAAACTCAGACAACAGCTTCTCCTTCTTTCTAGCGCACTACTACTTCTCTCTCTCGCTAAGAACGGCTTAAGTGATTGATTACAAATGACGGGAGGCGCCTCCTATTTATATCCTTCTGTTGACTTGACATATAACTTGGTGGGGCCGACTTCACTAGCTGTCAGGGTCGACTTGTCCAACTAGACATTACAAATAGCATTTATTATAATGACACTTGGGTACTAATGACTTGACTTATAATGGAGGGTTTACCTCAAGACTTTTACATGACCAATTCAATCAAGCACATCTTCGAATGGAGGAAGAACATCTCCAAAGGAGAATACAACAAAAGAACAATAGAATATCTTCCGACGTTACAATATTTTAACAATATGTTGGAGTGAAAAGATTATAATTAGGAAAAAAAATTGACCTTACCAGCGTGTACATAGAGATGAGTTCTCTAATAAGTTCATAAAAATAAGATTTTTTTTTGTTACTATACAATATTCAGGATTCAGAGTGAGCAGCACCTCCATTTACAATGGCAAGCAGGTAGTACCGAGAAGGTGCTTGCAATGGGCTTGGTGGAGTTGTCAATGGGCATGGTTGCAAGCAAGAGCATTCCCTGTTTCATGGACCAACTGTGGATCATGAAGAGAGGGGCCTATGCATCAAAATATAGGTTTATCCTTGGCCTCCTCGTAAGAGAGAAATGAATAGTATCTCTATGTAGGGTATCATTCGTTGACGCTTGTAGCTAGAAAAATATCAAAACCAGATTTCTCTAAACAGAGAGAACGATAGTGTATGGCATTATGTTACTAGCATGCATGGTGAAAAGTTGATAAGATGACACATAAAAGAATACAGTCAACCAATGGTAAACAATTGTTTCCTCAGTGTTGAATAAGTATCCAGGCATTGTAAACAGGTGTTGCATCCATGGTGAACCGTGAATGCAGTGTTTGTGTCATTGAACAATGTTAATTGGCTTTGAATTTAATGATATAATTATCTATAATAATATGACGTATTAAATTCTAATAAAATCACAACAAAAATAAGAAAATATATATTATAGATTGCAATGGCTCTGTGAAACGATTGTCGAGTATGTTACTCATATATTTCTAATTCCTTGAAATTGCGGTTAAGTTGGATGAGTATGTCAAAGTTTCCTTTACTTTCTCCATTTAAATGCTATAATATAAGAAATGAAAACATAGAAGGGATATGTTTATATCCTTTAGGTCTTTTGAAGTTGGTGCCTAGGAAATATTAGCATTTAAATACCAATTAAATTAAAGAAAATTTAAGTAAGTTTCAATAAGAGAGGTCAAACACTTTGGAGGTGAATTCAGTTTGTAAGTTCTATTTTAATTATTTTTTTTCTAAAAAGAACATTCCCATATTTTGAAGTAGGTGGTTTATATTTTGAATGGTTAGAGATGGATTATGTAAACATTGTTTTGAGGTCGAATTCATGCAGTTGGGTGGACAAATTATATTTATATTTTGGTATGCTAGAGATATACACATGCAAGAACATTTTTAAGAATGAAATCCTTAACGAATTTTAATTTATATTCATATTTTGAGGAATGAAATATTAAATTACCATGATTAAAATCTATATAACCTTTAATTAATTAGAATATATTTACATCGATGGGCATTTTTTCCGAGACTGCATTTTGAAAACATTGTTCCTTCTTTGTCGTCCCTCTTGCGAATGAAAAATGCCACATGTTTCGTAAGAAACCCCGTGTCTTCCTCTTCTATCCACTGGTTCTTAGGGTGTCTGCTTTGGTCTCCATTGGTTCTTCACCGGTGTCTACGTTGTCCTGCACAACATACTTGTCAGTTAAGTCACCTTAGCGTGTTTCCAAAGTAATTATGTTGTCATGTTTTTCAAGGTTCAAGGTTGAACCATGTTTTGTGGGTAGGGATTGGTTTAGTGTCGGTGCATTTCTTGGTGCTCCAAGGTATGGATAGGTGCTTTAGGCTAAGTACCCCACAACATACTCATTAATTCTGTTGTAGGGGCTCTAACACACTCAAATTCCATGCACATCCTCTTTCTTGGAGTAACTCTCCGACATACAAATTTAAAGCTCTATGTTGTTCACATGTACTCACTAATCTACTCGCCCATCTCTTATGGATGGACATGCACCCAACTAGATTTTCCTATGCAGAATAGATGGATGTTGATTTTCGTATCCAATCATATGATATGCAGATGAGTACACAAATATAATGTTCATTAATGCTATGGAAGTTTAAATTTTCAAATCGGTTAAGACAGGATGAATTAGGTGTGATGTTCACAAACCCGTGGTTAGTAGCAGTACCATTTTTGTCTGAAGGTATCTAGAGGACCTTCCTTCCATGCATTTATTCCTCTCCCCTACCCCCTCTCTCTCTCAACTTGTATCCCTCCCTGTCTATTTTCACCCTCCCTCTCCATGCTTCTCTCTCTCACAACCTCCATCTCTCTCCATCGCTCACCCCTAAACCTTTTGTCTTTGACACCATCTCTCTCTCTCTCTCTCTCTCTCTCTCTCTCTCTCTCTCTCTCTCTCTCTCTCTCTCTGTGTGTTTTCAACATATCCCTTCTCCTCAACCCCATACCTCATTACAACCCATATTCTTTGTTTTATGGCATCTCATTCCCCTCTCTTTGATTTCCCCCTACTTCCGCCTCTCTCCTACAACACACCCTATTCCTCCTTTAATCCTCCATATCCACCTTTCCATTCACCAATAATATCTCTCATCATACCATCACCCACTTCCTCCCCTCCACCTTATCACCCTTCATCACTCAAGTATCACGTACTACTTCTAACCCTATATGTCCTCAACACCTCTTCTCCTCCTAATAGTTCTCTCAATTCCCACTCCCGTTCACCCCAGTAACCCATCATGTTCTAATTCCCTTCATCTTTCTCCACTTGAGCTTACAACATCCTCCTAGTCCCTTGACCCTTCCCCACCCCCTCTCAACTATTAACCATACTCACTTGAACTTACAACATCCTCCTAGGCCCTTGACCCTTCTCCACCCCCTTTCAACTATTAACCATCCCCACTTGAACTATTAACCCATATATTATTGATATCATTGCTATTCCATGAGTCGCATTTACCACACTTGGCTAATATACTTTCAATGTTCTACACATAGTTGGATTTACCATGCCTTGCACTAATAAAAACAAATTAGTGGTAGCTAAGATACCACAAACTCTGTATAACAAAAAGTCTAGCCTTGTGAAAATTGGTATTAGAGTTGCATTCAAATGTGGAAATTGCATAAGCATATCTTCACCTTCAGCCACTATATCATTAGACAACACAACGGGATCATGTTGATGAGGACATCAATAATTCAAATGGGGGAGAATGTAAGGACCTCACTTGAGGTGCCATTGAAAATGGCATGTTAGGAAAATATGACTAAGGGTGCATGGTGAGTCTATACAATTTCGATGATCTTAGTGAGCGAATCAAGGGTGGAAAATTGTAATAAAATTTTATGTTTTAGCATGTTGCTCCCTTAGAGTTAGAGGAGTTGCTCCTCTCAAACCCATATATTATTGATGTCATTGTTATTCCATGAGTCGTATTTACCACACTTGGCTAGTATACTTTCAAAGTTCTACACATAGTTGGATTTACCATGTCTTGCGCTAATAACTATTTTTTAAGTGGTAGCCAAGATAACACAGACTCTATATAACAAAAAGTCTAGCCTTGTGATAATTGGTATTAAAGTTGCATTTGAATGTGGAAATTGCATAAGCATCTCTTCACCATATTCATTTTAATATATAATTATTTCACAATCAATATAGATGTGAAAATAGAATACCAATTTGAGAAACCAAATACTTTGACCAAAAAAACCATTGCATTAATTAAAAAAATAAATATTTAGTAAAATACACAAGTTAATTTTAAATAAATATATTATTTATATATTTCATTTTTCACATAATTCAATCTTAAAATACCAATTTAATACACCAGAAGTAACAACAACAACAAATCAATTTTCTAAAATTCTTAGATTAATTAAAAACAATTCAAACTTTTTATAATCTTAAAATCTTCAACGTTATTAAAAAAATATAACTAAATATGAAAAAACTTAGTGAATGGCTTCCAGAAAATAAAACATATGTTAGTTAAATTTCTGATCGATTGAGTGTAATTAAGTTTTATCATGAATATAGCAAGGCCATAATATCTCGAGGCCATACTCGTGGAATTGTTTAAAAAGAAATAGAACTTTGCAACGAGTACATCAATTTCTTATACGTGAGTTAAATCTTGAAACTTTTCTATTCTTTTTTTTAATTCTTTATGTGGAAGGGTTATATATGTCATTGTTACCTTCTTTGTCATGTAAAAAAAATATCAAATTATAAATCTTTTAATAAATTAGCATACCTCGAAATAGGGGAAATGAAAAGTGAAGAGAACTTTAATATGTTGCAAAATGAAAGAAATTTGTGTGTATGTATATAATTTAATATTATGTGTTGAAAACAAGTTTAGCTAATTTATGGTAGGCACAATAGTCGATGAAATTGAAAAGAAACTCTATTGCAAGTACCAATAAGCATAAATAGAAACCCATGTAATCGATGGAAAGTAAAATTAAATGCACATTAATTTGTCACACAAGAAAGTATATATATGTGCAGGGATGATTTTAAGGAACCATACGTATTTAAAAGTGTATAAATGTTGGCGAATATTACCAATTCTTAAAACGCCAACTATCAAATGATTGGCGATATTTTCAAAAAATATTTTAATTTCCAAGGATTTTATATCGTTTATATAATAATTTGGTGATTTTTTGGGTGAAAAAATTTTACCCCATCAAAATTGGGCGAAACGGGGCTTCAAAAAATGCAAAATGGTGAATCTTTTTTTGGGAGAAAAACATGGAAAAATAGCCCATTGGACTAAAATTCACCCCTAAAATTATCCTTGTTTATGTGAGTCAAATAATAAAAGGCTAGGTAGTGATCAAGTTTGACTCTAATTATATTGAAAATCAACATTGGTATTTTCCTTTGGTATAGGGAGTGGAGGGTTGTAATTTGAAGTGTGAAAGGGACAAAGAATGAAGGCGTGCCTATTCCTTTTTTTGAAGTCATACATATGAAGTGGCTTTCATATTTGCTTAGCATTCTAGGGAGAAAAATAGTGCAATTCACATTCCTTCTAATGTTGCAATGCATGTGATTTCTATGAAGGTCAATCCTTGGTATTCATTGTCGCCAATTTCAATGTTGACCTTGTTAATGCCAATCCTTGGATTTTATGGATAGTCAATTCCCAAGCGATCTTGAGGGATTTGTTTCTTGTTACTGCAATTTATGGGTGGAATTAGTATGTGCTTTGGTTGAGATTGGTCCCATGGAGGCCCAATGTAATTATTAGATGTGGAGACAACATAGTGTAGTAACTTAGGAGAGATAGATTCAAGTGTGTGCATAATTTGCATGACCACTCCGCATGCACCATTTACTAATCTTGATTAGACCCATAATTTTTAGGATAACATTACTCTCTTCCCTACACATAAGAATATTTGTTTTTCATCATCTTAATTTTATTTAAATATCATAAGAAAATGTGGTACCTTCATCATCTTAATTTTGTGTAATCTCCATGCCATATTGCATTAGGGTCTCCATCATGGATAACTATCAAAGTATTGATCGCTTAAGGGTTATCAAAATTTTATGTTTATATATCCAAAATGACTTTAACAAATGGATTTTTAAAGCAGGGAATGGATTCTTAAAGCCGTATAATTTTGATTCTATAGAGTGGGATTAGTAAAAACAAAGTTTTCAATGTGAGAATAACTTTTTCTACCATATTTGTTGGGGTTCTCTTCCCATAGTGACAAACCGAACGCCTACAACAAATTTTAGATTAAAATATTAATTTAAATTCAGGCGGCCCCAAAAAGAGCGCCATCATTAGTGCAAAATGAATAACTTACTAAAAATATCCATGCCATGTGATAACATAAACGAGACAACTGATCCATGAGTTGTTTGCCTCATCATGTTTTGCGACCAAGGAAGGTGGAAAGTGCTCCCCAGAACATTCTATTTGTCAAAATGATGACTTGATAATTGAGATCATTAAAATTTGCAAATTTGTTCGTTATGCAACTTTATTGTAGAAAGATGAATCATTAGTAAAGTATGGAAATTCACCAAATCGCCATAGAAAACGAAAAGGAGAAGGAGGATGTGGTATTTGGTTGAGGCGCCAGAAGAGAGAAGAGATCCACGTCTTTTCTTTTGATAGGATTCATCAATCCACAAACATAATGATCAAATTCGATTGCTTTTTTTTCAGAGGAAAAAATACCAGTCTTTGTTATTCATAAGAATCAAAAGACATCTTATACAATATTCTAACTTCCCTGGAAGAAAGTAAAAAATGATACCACATCAAAGCATAGACAGTATAGTGTTGAGCATACATACAACCCTCCCATAGAGTAGGAGTACAAAGTCTGATCATAGCAAACTTTTCTCATCATTCCTGATAAAACAGGTCAGAATATGCTGAATAAGATCGAGGGTGATCATCATACAGACATTCCTGAGCAAAACTTGTTGGCTGATAAGTCTCATACATAGCAGACATAGAAAAAGACATATCAATTGCTAAGAGCCAAATGAAGAAGAACAAAGTGACTCAGCATAATCTAAAATAGCATAAATTGGCCATGATCTGTGATCATTCCATCCAGGGATTCAGAGAAGACTCCATGACCCAAATCCAACTTCAAACCTTGTTTGGAGAGGCCATCCGCCAGCGAGTTATGCTCACGGAATATATGTTTGAAGATCACATGCGAGACAAGAACTAGCATATTACGTATATCATCACACCAATGTATCAGAGATGGAACATTTAGAGATGCAAGTCTGTTGAGCCAAGAAATAATAACAAGTGAGTCACCAAATATCGTGTGTATGGGTAAACCCATCAACATACTCACTCTTAGAATCGCCCAAAGTGCCAATAATTCAGCTCAGGTATTTGAGCTGCAACCACAGCCCATGGAGAAGCTAAAAAAATGGGCATCATTGAGAAAGATCACAAAGCCAACACCTCCAATGTGCTCAGTAGCAGCCCCATCAAAGAAACCACAAGGATAAACCTTCAAAGGGCTTAGACCGATGTTCTGTAATTTATGTTTTTTTTGTGGAACAGGGTATAAGTTCAGTAAGCTCTCAACCTGGGAGATAAGTGCATGAACAGTAGGCTTCCCATTATCAAATAGGCATCTATTCCTGAGATTCCAGATACACCAGAAGATGAAAAGCGGTAAATTTCTATAGTGAGCATAGAACGCAGTATTGTTGTACCAATAAACCAAAAAGGAGGAGACAGATTTACAAAGGGGGGAAGAAAAACCAAACCGAGCAGCATAGTAGGAAAGTATACCCATGGAAAAAGAGCAGTCCAGAAAGAGGTGCTAAATATCCTCTGAATTCAACCCACACAGCACACAACAACTAGAGCCCTGGAACCCGCGGAGTTGAAGTTGATCCCAGGTTAGTATCCGACCCCTGTCAAATAACCAGATGAAACAACCTATTTTCAAAGGTATATTGAGAGTCCAAATCAAATCATGAACAGAGTTCTATTCCTATGAACCACATGCAGATGTGATACAATCATAGCCCATTGCTGCAGTTAAAGGGCCCACATAATTGTTATATGACCAAAGAAGAGAGTCGCGGTGTTCAGAAAGACGAATTCTGCCAAATTCCAGCCCCCTAATGTAATTCTCCCAATGAATTTTCCATTCACCCTGGAGATCAAGATCTTCTGCCGAGAACCAGTAGCCCGAAGCAAATGAAGTTTGATTCCTTGCTTGTGCTAATGAACAAATACCATAATCTTCCAGATAGTCTCTTAAATCACGAGGGAGAATATAGGAGGACCCCATACCAACTACGGGATCCACACCTAAACAAATAGCTGAACCATTCCCAACTTGCCAGATTAGCCCCTTGCCTAGCCATGAAATGGTTAAGAGGAACCCTCTCCATATAACCGATGCATTCCGCAAAGAGAAACATTTTTCACAAAGCCAAGAGTGCATAGGTAATTTTTTCATATATTTTACAGAGAGAAGCTGATACAAAATGCCATTGTTGTTAAGAGCTAGCCAGAAGCTTTTTAATCCCAAAGAAAGACTGAAACTAGGAAGATGCTTAATGCCCCAACCACCCATGGTTGTTGGTCGTGCAAGGAGGTGCCAGTCCACGAGGTGAAACTTCTTGTTCTTTGGTGAGGAACCCCACAAAAAAGAAAATATCAATTGTCTGAGCTTATCTAGAATGGAATTAGGAATCGGAACTAGAGCCATCCAGTAGACAGGAAAACTAGAAAGAACAGATCTGATGAGAACAAGACGACCACCAAGGGATAAGAGCCGATTAGTCCAATGAGAGATACGCTTCTCATATTTTGATATAATCCAGTGCCAATCCTTGACCAGGTACCCCGATGGCTTAAGAAACTATCCTAGATAGTTAAAGCCCTATTTAAGTGTTCAAAAAGAAGGGAACTGTGTCGACTGCCAGTTAGAAGAAGAAGCCAAAATTGAAAATTACACCAACATCACCATAGTTTATGAAAGAGGGAATAGCTCCACCCAACAATCTACCATTTCCCGCTTTGGGTCCAGATAATCTATAGCTTATGACATGAAATTACAAAATTAAAAAATGACATGAAAAAAGTAAGGGTTACTTTAATGCCTTGCCTAGCAAATCTAGATTTGATAGTGTCTCCTTAAAAGTCCAACCATTCAAGTACATAGCGTGATTGGATTATTGGCTTGGTTTTTCTTTTTCATATTGTTACTCAACTTCTTGGATCATTCTAAGGTTTTAAGAAGGTGTGTTGCCTTCTTTAAAATAGGCACTATGTTTAGGGAATCATTGGGGTCATATCAAAAACAAGATTTCTTTTTTTAAAGGTTAAGTGAAAAATATTTCTCCCACCAAAAGCAGAAAGAGAAAGAAAAACCATCCTGATTATTTCATCAATCTACTCTTTGTTTCTAACTATGGCTCAAAAAATATCTCTCCCACGAGAACAAGAAAGATAAACCATGATGGAGTGCAATATGTGCGGGGATGTTGGCTTTGCAAAGCATCTGTTTCGGTAGCAAATGTTGATTCCACTTCCAGTACACTTAAGTTCTTACTAGATTTATGACATGTAAGCTTTCAGTATTTTCATGTTTAAGGTTTGGACTTACGTAACATGTAAATAATCCTATAACGATTTTGTTTTGATGATGCACTGTAGATATTGTAGCAGAGGATTCTATTATGGGGTTAACTCTACTAGAGATCACATCGAATTGTGTGATTGGTGTTTTGTAGGATTAGATCAATCCAGTGAGTCTAATGCTAATTTCCATCAAATCACCAAATCTAAGCCGACATTGACAAAGAACATCGATGGAAAAAATCAAATGACTCGAATGCTCTTAGAAGGAGATCAACCAATGCCTTCAGTCTCAAGCAAAAGAGAGATGAAGTCAGTCTTACAGTTAAATATAATGATCAAAAGTCTAGCATGATAACTGGATTGATGAGAAGTCTCAGTAAAACAAATGTAAAAAATGCAAGTTTGGCTCCTCCAAGAAATAGGCAACAAATGAAGCTCTTGCGTGAGATCCCGTGTTAAATTAATGTTTGTTGAAACTCCTTAATGTGACCTCCTTACCTGTCACATGGTATAATATGTTTTTCAAAAAAAAAAACAATGTATATATCCTAAACATGACTACTTGGAACATAAATTCCCAACATTAAAAAACTACATTGTAGCAAATACTCAATTTGTTGCAACTAAATTCAAAGACCCAAACACTTTTATACAATATAGATAACTAAATTCAAAACACTCAAACATCTTTTAAACAATATAAATAGCTAAATTCAAAAAGTTCAAATACCTTTAAACAATATATAAATATAAAAAATATAAAATATTTTTTATTATATAAACATAATTACTTTTTAACTTTAAACAATATAAAATATATTAAAAAATCCCATAAAAATATATATATATATAAATATAAAAGAAACAATATAAATTATATAAATATAAAATATTTTTAATTATATAAATCTAACTGCTTTATAATTGTTAAAGATAAACTCTACATAATAATAATAATAATAATATTTTAATTATATAGATCTAACTAGTTTCTAATTGCTAAAGACAAATTCTACATAATAATAATCAACACACTAAATACCACAACCCATGCTTATTGTCATAAGTACCATAAAAAACTAAATAAAGTTAATAATTCGAATATATTCTTGGGAACTGTTTGGCACGATGAAACTTAAAGAAAATATACCACGTTTTTTCTGTCTAAAATTCATTCCCCTTCCAAATGTTTTTTCTGTCTAAAATTCATTTGCCTTCCAAATGGGCCCATGTGGACGATTCACCTTTTATAAGTTTTATAAGCTTGGCATTCAACTTCTTTCTTTTCTTTCAGATGGAAAGATCTACAGGAAATCCAGCAATACATCCCCACATTTGTGGATGGTAGAGGTGGTAAACCGCCGGCTATCCTAACAGAAGGCCTAACCCGAGGACTCAAGACTCGAACCCGTGACCTCCCCAAACCGAGAAAGTGTACGCACGTCTTACCAATTTAGCTAACATTCGGCTTATACAACATACAACCTCAATTCTTGGGTGTACGCGCTCATTTTCTTGCTTGATCTCTTTTTGGGTTTCAGTTTTAGACAATCTATTTTCATTCTGGTCAGGTCTTTGTTTCTTTGAATTAGTATGGTAATGGACTTAAATAGTAAACAATTCATCTTCATTATGGTGAGGTTTTCATTTCTTTGGTTTGTTGCAGTGTTTGTTTTCTCTTGTAGCCCCAGTCTTCCTAATTGACCCTTCACGCCTATCTGTCTGTGCGAAAACTCATCAAACTGAAGAAAAATAAAACTGCAAAAAAATATTTGGCTCATTATGAAACACTCTTCTTATAAGCCAGTTCTCACAATAGATTGTTCATATAAATAAAAAGATTTATCACACGCGTTTTTCTCCATCTCATATGGTGACTTGCTCAATCCCTCAAGCCAATCCCATCGATAGGAAGGTTGCATATGGATCTCAGGCAAAGCTGGAGATGGAACCCATTTCTTCTTTCGGTCTGATTGATGAGAATAAAGTGAATTCCAAAGATATATATAAACAAGGGGAGGATTTCATTGCTAATTTCCGTCACCAAATCGAACTCCAATGGAATGTCAATCAATTGGAAAATACAATGAAATGCTTGCGCAGAGCATCAACTGATTATATGGGCCTCTGTCGGGAGCTTTCTCCAGAACTGTGTAGCATGTATTGCTTGGGAACAAGTCCAGCGTTTTGTCTTTCATTTTTGTACTTCTTCATTTTGTTTTTATGTAATACCTTAATTTTGACCCATGGTATTAAAATTGTACATGATATATATATAAAGGCTCGTGACAGACGACGACGAAACCTTCAATAGCCACCGTAAAACTTTACCTACAAGCCATGCAATTTGTTTACCTACATTATGATAATTTTATGGAAAACTTTTCAAGAGAGGAAAAAATGGCAAAGAACTGTGAGAGAACTTATATATATATATATATATATTATTTTATTTTATTTTTATGATGGAACATCGTTGGGAAACCCTCAGGTACTTCTTCATTTTTTTTATGTAATACCTTAATTTTGACCCATGGTATTAAAATTGTACATGATATATATACATATATATATATATGGTTATTAAATCATGGTGAGGAGCTCAGGGCCAAGGCCCTGCCATCGATTTGATGTTTTATGTATAAGCGATTAGAATCGATGTCTATGGTTCTCGTTCTAGTCAGTCACAGTATATTTTGAGATATCATGTAAATATGCAATTTAATAAAATACCCACAACTAGCTATGCACTGCAACCAAAGAGATGGGGGCATGACTTCACAAGGAATAGGGAGGGGAGTTGTTCAATCCCTTGAGCCAATAGGGCTAAGCGAGATGTCGATGGGAGAACCCTTAAGCTCTCAACTACCATTTTTTTCCTCTACACTCAATCATTCAATTCTTCCAGAAGTTGGTTGAGGTGGTTAATGCCTTGGGCAGAGAGATGGCAGTCGATTTCGTGCCTGAAAAAGCCTACAGCTTGGGGGAACCCGTATTCTTGCTTATGGGGCAAGAAAGCACTAGGAATGCGTGCCCATTCCACAATCCTCTTGCATGCAAAATGTTTGTTGGATCATTAATTCATTTTTTTCGATGCCTACCCTCCCGCAGAGAGTCATCATCTCGCAGACGCAGCAAGAGCTAGTAGAGGCATTAGTTTCTCATTTTGCAGTGTATCTCTTCATCTATCCTTGGTTGGAACCTTGTTTTTCTATATTACAGAGTGGTTAGGAACCCTGGTTGTGTGTGTTATAGACTGGAACCCTGTTTTGTTATGACACCTTGTGGTTTGTTGTTATGCGTATGTTGGTTTGGGTCTAAACTGTATGCAAGACTTAGGAATGGAAGAGATGTTGAATTGGCTTGATAAACCTAGTGTAGAGAGGAACCTCATGAAAAAATAAAAGTGGCTAGTGAATCTTCTATGCACACCCTGAAGAGCACTGGAAGGGAAGGTATGGCCTGAGGAACTGTGTAGCAGAGAAGGGGCTACTTCCTTGTGTTAGGTGCGTAGGTATTGTGGATGCCAGGCCAGATAGATCTTGTGGAGGTGTCCCTAGCTTGATGAATGAGCTCACTAGGTTAGCAATTCTTCCTTTACACTTCCTTAGCATCCCGATAAACCCAACTGTTAGTTGGCTTGGTTGATTCTTGATGTGCATTTGGTTATGTGTGAATCATTGCCTAAACAGCTTGATAAACCCAACGATGTGTTGGCTTGGCTGAACAACCTGATAAACCCAACTGTTAGTTGGCTTGGGTAAACCTTAATGTGAGTTTTTCCATGTGTGAATCACTGCCTTACCAGCCTGAGAAACCCAACGGTGTGTTGGCTTGGCTGGATATCTTGATAAACCCAAATGTAGGTTGGCTTAGCTGTGTTTTGATGTGTTCTGGCTATGTGTGAGCCTGTTGTTCCCTAGTTCCTTGGGGAAATCATGCCCAGCTTGGGGGTGGCAGTTGTTTTGAGAGATTAATGAACACAACTGGCCTATGGTTGGGTGGAACATTGCAGCGACATGGCTAGTTGTGGGACAGATTCATCTTCAAGATAAGTATTCTCTTATTATTTTAATTCTGCAATGTAGTTGCTTAGGAATTATTATAAATGTGTTGAATGCTTGCTAAAGATTCAAGTAGAGTTTACGGTTGTTATGCTTTCCTGCATTTTCATATGCATAGGCTTCTTGGTTTCCCATGCATTTTTCTCAAGTTCATGGAGGCTAGAAGCCTGGTTACAGAGTCAGAATGCATATGACTTAAGCTTCTCCACGTCCCAGAACTCGCTTCGGAATGCAAAAGGCAGAGAGTGGGGAGCCAAAGGATAAAGGTAAGTATTTTGGGATTTCCGCACCAAGAGTCCGCTTGCAGAATGCGGAAGACGAAAGGTAGAAATCGGAAATCCAAAGGTAAAGGTAAAGTATTTTAAGGTTTCCGCTACCCAAAGTCCGCTCGCAGAAAGCAGAAAACGAAAAGTAGGAAGGTAAGTTGAACAGTGGGCAATTTACGGAGTTCCACCTGCCACAAGATGCATTGAGGAATGCGAAAGGCGGGAGGAGGAAGGCGGAAGTCGAAAAGGTCCACTGAGGGGCGGAAGGGACTTTTCTAGCTATGGAAAAAATTTGTTGAGGGTGGAACGACTATTGAAGAAACATCTACGCTTCAGGATGAATGATTTAGGATATGATGAATGATGCAGTTACAAGAGTTGTTGGAAAAGAAATATATCAGGTCGATTGTGTCCCCATGGGGAGCACCAGTTCTACTTATGAAAAATAAAGATGGGACACTCAGGTTATGTATTGACTATAGGCAGTTGAACAAAGTTACTATGAAGAATAAATACCCATTACCTCGAATTGATGACCTTTTTGACCAAATGAGAGGAGCAAAGGTATTTTCAAAAATTGACTTGAGGTCTGGTTACCATCATGTAAGAATAAAAAAGGAAGATATTTATTAGACAACCTTTAGAACAAGGTATTGGCACTACGAGTTTGTGGTGGTACCATTTGGTCTCACAAATGCACCAGCTACATTCATGTGCCTCATGAATAGTGTTTTAGCAAGCATCTGGACAAGTTTGTTCTTGTTTTCCTATATGAGATTCTTATTTATTCTAAGAATGAAGAAGAAGATGAAGAACATTTGAGAATGACACTGCAATTGCTAAGGGAGCATAAGTTGTATGCAAAGTTGAACAAATGTGACTTTTATAAAGATAAAATTCATTATTTGAGTCACGTTATCTTAGACGAAGGAATATCTGTGGACCCTGAGAAGATTGAGGCCATTATGAATTGGCCAACTCCAATAAATGTGACAGATGTGAGATCCTTTATGGGACTTTCCAGGTACTACATGAGGTTCATTGAAGGATTCTCCAAGGTCACACATTCAATCACTTCCTTGAAAAGGAAGGGGATAAAGTTTGCATGGACACCAAGATGTGAGGAGAGCTTCCAACAATTGAAGAACGTTCTCACAAGTGCACTAATTTTGAAAATTGTAGACCCAAAAAAGGACTTTGTTGTGCGTACTGATGCATGCAATCAAGGACTTGGAGGAGTTCTTATGCAAGACAACCATGTGGTACGCCATGAGTCAATAAAGTTAAATGAACATGAGAAGAACTATGCTACTCATGATTTAGAACTTGCAACCAAAGTACATGCTCTCAATATGTGGAGGCATTACTTAATGGGAAGGAAAATTGAGCTATGGATAGACCATTGTGCTCTGAAATATTTGTTTGATCATCCAACATTAAATGCTAGACAAGCTAGATGGTTGGAATTTTTGTGTGAATTTGATTTTGAAATCAAACACATAAAAGGAAAAAAAACAAGGTGGTTGATGCACTCAGCAGGAAGGTACATGAATGCATGTGGCATCTCTTATTATTTTCCAACCAAATTTGAGGCAGCAGATTATTAACCATATTGTTGAGGATGAAATGTACATACAGATAAATGACAAGTTGCAGCAACAAAGCCTTGAAAGGAAGTACGAGGAATATAAATTGGAAGAAGATGAACTTCTTACTTATAAGAACAAAATTTATATTCCAAATGTGGCAGAATTCAAGAGAATTGTTGTGGATGAAATCCATCAAGCTCCGTATTCTGGTCACCCAGGATATCAGAAGACAATTGCTACAGCCAGAAAGCAGTATTTTTGGCCAAGAATGAAAAAGGGCATTGCTCAGTATATTTCTAAGTGCATGAAATGTCAGTAGGTGAAGGTTGAACATCAACAACCAGTAGGTTTGTTGCAACCTTTTCCAATCCTGGAATGGAAATGGGAAGTTATTTCCATGGATTTTATTACAGGATTGTCAATGACTATGAGACAACAACATGATTCCATCATGGTCGTGGTGGACAAGTTAACTAAGGCATCACATTTTATATCGATTAAGTCCACATATAAAGTTGATGCCATTGTGAAAATCTTCATGAAGGAGATTTTCATATTGCATGGATTTCCTAAGGTAATAATTTATGATAGGGATACCAAGTTTATTTCCAATTTTTGGAAGGGTCTGTTTGCATATTTGGGTACAAAGTTGAACTTCAACGCTGCCTACCATCCTCAAACTGATGGACAAACAGAGAGAGTAAATCAGGTGTTGGAAGACATGCTTCGCATGTATGTGATGGACAAACCATCCAAGTGGGAGGATTATTTACACTTGGTAGAGTTTGCATATAATAATGGGCATCAAGCATCATTGGGAATGAGTCCATATGAAGCTTTGTATGGAATAAGGTGTAGGACACCAGTGACTTGGGATAACCCAGTGAACAAGATTGTGCTTGGTCCATAATCGCTTAAGAAAATGGAGCAAGAGGTTGCAAAGATTAGGCAGAACCTGAAAGCAACCCAAGATAGAAAGAAGAGCTATGTAGATAAGCATAGAGTGCATAGGGAGTTCACTGTTGGGGATCATGTTTATCATAGAGTAAAGCCAAGGAAGAGTTCCTTGAAGCTTGGGAGTTGTGACAAGTTGTCACCTAGATATTGTGGGCCATTTGAAGTGCTTGAAAGAATTGGGTGAGTCGTGTATATAGACTTGCATTGCCTACTAGCACCATAGCTCATAATGTTTTTCATGTTTCTTTGCTTAAGAAGTATGTACATAATCCTAACCATGTGATTAATTGGGATGTGATCCAGGTGGAACCCGAGGGAGAGTTCCAAACCGATCCATTGTGCATCCTCGACAAGAAGGTCACAGTGCTCCAGAACTGAGTTGTTGGACAGGTAAAGGTGCAGTGGAAGCACTACGGTCCTGATGAGGCTATGTGGGATCTAGAGGATTCCATGAGAGTGGCACATCCATTTTTGTTCAATTTTGTAGAGCACTGCGGACAGTGCTAATATAAGGGGGAGGGGAATGTAATACCCCGATTTTGAGCCCATGGTATTAAAATTGTAAATGATATATATATGGTTATTAAATCATGGTGAGGAGCTCAGGGCCAAGGCCCTGCCATCGATTTGATGTTTTATGTATAGGCGATTAGATTCGATGCCTATGGTTCTCATTCTAGTTAGGCATAGTATATTTTGAGATATCGTGTAAATATGCAATTTAATAAAATATCCACAACTAGCTATACACTACAACAAAAGAGATGGGGGCATGATTTCACAAGGAATAGGGAGGGGAGTTGTTCAAACCCTTGAGACAATATGGTTAAGCCAGATGTCGATGGGAGAACCCTTAAGCTCTCAACTACCTCTTTTGTCCTCTGCACTCAATCATTTAATTCTTCCAGAAGTTGGTTGAGGCAATTAATGCCTTGGGTAGAGAGAGAGGCATGGCAGTCGATTTCGTGCCTGACCAAACCTGCAGCCTAGGGGAACCTGTATTCTTGCTTATGGGGAAAGAAAGCACTAGGAATGTGTGCCCATTCCATAATCCTCATGCACGCAGAACGTTTGTTGGATCATCAATTCATTTTTTTCAATACCTACCCTCCCGCAGAGAGTCATCATCCCGCAGATGCTACAAGAGCTAGTAGAGGCGCTAGTTTCTCATTCTGCAGTGTATCTCTTCATCTATCCTTGGGTCAAACCTTGTTTTTATGTATTAGAAAGTGGTTGGGAACCCTATTTTTCTGTGTTACAGACTGGAACTCTGTTTTGTTATGTCACCTTGTGGTTTGTTGTTATGCCTACCCTGGTTTGGGTCTGAACTGTATGCAAGACTTAGGAGTGGAAGAGACAAAGAATTGGCTTGATAAAGCTAGTGTAGAGAGGAATATCACGAAAAGATAAGAGTGGCTAGTGAATCTTCTATGCACACCCTGAAGAGAACTGGAAGGGAAGGTATGTCCTGAGGGACTGTTAAGCAGAGAAGGGGATACTTTCTTGTGTTGGGTGTGTAGGTATTGTGGATGCCAGGCCAGATAAATCTTGTGGAGGTGTCCCTAGCTCAATGAATGAGCTCACTAGCTTAGCAATTCTTCATTTCTTGCCTTAGCATCCTGATAAAGCCAACTATTAGTTGGCTTGGATGAGTCTTGACGTGCATTTGGCTATGTGTGAATCATTGCCTGAACATCTTGATAAACCCAACGATGTGTGGGCTTGGTTGAACATCCTGATAAACCCAACTTTTAGTTGGCTTGTCTGAACCTTAATGTGAATTTTTCTATGTGTGAATCACTGCCTTAGCATCTCGATAAACCCAACGGTGTGTTGTCTTGGTTAGATAGCCTGATAAACCCAACTGTAGGTTGGCTTGGATGTGTTTTGATGTGTTCTGGCTATGCGTGAGCCTGTTGTTCCCTAGTTCTTTGCAGAAATCGTGCCCGGCTTGGGGGTGGCAGTTGTGTTGAGAGATTGACGAACACAATTTTCCTATGGTTGGGTGGAACGTTGTAAGGACAAGGCTAGTTGGAGGACAACTTCATCTTCAAGATAAGTATTCTCTGGTTATTTTTAATTCTGCAATGTAGTTGCTTAGGAATTATTATGAATGTGTTGAATGCTTGCTAAAGATTCAAGTAGAGTTTAATGCTATTATACTTTCCAGCATTTTCATCTGCACATGCTTCTTGGTTTGCCATGCATTTTGCTTAAGTTCATGGAGGCTAGAAGCCTGGTTATAGAGTCATAATGCATTTTAATTAAGTGTCTCTGTGTCCCAGAACCCACATCGGAATGCAGAAGGCGAAAGCCAGAGAGCGGGGAGCCAAATGATAAAGGTAACTATTTTGGGATTTCCACACCTGGAGTCTGCCCGCGGAATGCGGAAGGCAGAAGGCAGAAATTGTAAATCCAAAGGTGAAGGTAAAGTATTTTAAGGTTTCCATTGCCCCAAGTCCACCCGTGGAATGGGGAAGGAGGAAAGTGGAAAGCAACCAATGACTACATTGTAATTTGAGTTCTGCCCGCGGCAAGTGGAAGGCAGAAAGTGGTAAGGTAATATGAACAATGGGCGATTTACGGAGTTCCACTTACCGCAAGTCGCATTGAGGAATGCGAAAGGCGAAAGGAGGAAAGGTCCTATGAGGGGCGGAAGGGACTTTTCTAGCTGCGGAAAGAATCTATTGAGGGTGGAACGATTATTACAGAAACATTTGAACTTCAGGATGAATGGTTTAGGATATTACATGACCCGTGACTGTGTTTAAAGAAGAAGAAATAAAAATAATTTATATGCATATGATTTAGGTGTATGGGTGTGTGACATTTTAGGATGGTACCTGAGGTAAACCATCGGCCCTGATTATGCAGCCTAACTCGGTGGGGACATCGAGCAAGGCCCCTGCACAACCACCCGGGGATTTGACCCCGAGACCTTTCTGGTAGCGTAAACAACTCTCAACCACTTGAGATAACCCATCGAAAGTGAGGCCCCTGCACAACCACCCGGTGATTTGACCTAGAGACCTTCTGGTAACGTAAACAACTCTCAACCACTTGAGATAACCCATCGAGCTTTATATATATATATATATATATATATATATANTTCATGATAGTAAAAATGGCAAAGAACTGTAGACAGTAAGAAAATTTGAATAGCAAACATCATCATCTAAATAGTGAAACACCGTCATCATCATCATCATCTAAACTTTCTTACTTATTTAAATAGTGAAACATCATCATCTTGATTCCTAGGTTGTTTTGAGAGTATTTGGGCATGTTTTTACCTTGTTCGGCAGCCTCCTAGCAAGCAAGCAACCTAATCCTTCAAATTTTGGTTATACTCTGGGCAGTTCTATGCATCAAAACAACCTAATAAGCACAGTTTGGACACTTTTGGGTGTAATTTGTGACTTCCCTAACCCTCATACAACAACATCAACATTTATGGGCATATTCTTTGACAACCTAGGCATATTTCATCCTCTTAACATCATTTTTATCAAGTTTGGGCATGTTCTGAGTAAAGTGTGTAGTGATCCACTGTAGCAGTAGCCTTAAAACAATCCTGTTAGGTGGTTAAAGATGCCAAACTATTAGCTAAACTAATAATTGTAGCACTTTCCCATAAAACTGAGATCTAAGCAGCATGAAAAGAGCATTTGCATAACAGAAATGGATGGATCAGGGGTAGAATATCAGTATTTCAGGGCATCCATACAACATTGAAAGGATTTATCCACATTTTGACACCTTACAGACTTGTGTATTCACTATGAGGTCATTTCCTCTATAGAGTCCTATTCCAACCTTTTCTCACATTATCTGGAAGATTGTACTATTTTGGAAGGTTATTTATCAGTCCTTGGAGCATCATCCAATTTTAAAAGGTATTTTTTGTGGTATCCCATCATTGTGAGGCCCGCCTTGTATTTGGAAGAGAACATTCAGCCCCTATAATAAACTTTAGAGGTTATTTAGCGGATATGAGGGCTTTGTTCTAACATTCAATCCAAGATTATGGTTTGGATGTCCTTCAATTTTTCAATCACGTCTAATCTAATCCGATCATGTTGTTTTTTGGACTCTATAGGCCATTTAGAGCCTCTTTTATTATATATTTTCAATTTTGATTCCTTTTTCTTTGAAATCTTTGAATATATGTCAACTTTCTTGGAACTTTCATATAAAGGTGAATGATCATATAAAGGGGAATGATCATACTTGTTAAAATGGAAACATAGCTTGAAACCTTCCAAGAATCTTAGGACCCCATGAAATTGAATGTTGTGGAGTACATAACCTCTTTAAGCTCAAAATTGGGTGGCCCATCTACCAAAGTACCCATTTGTTTAAACCGTCCCAAAAAACACTACACATACATAATTGAGAGTCCATGATACAACAAACAAGGTTGCCTTAGTACCAGTCATAAACAAAGAGTCATCAGGTTGTATGACATTGGATGGAAGATTATCATGGATTGGATCCCAACCCATACCAATAATATTTCACACTCAAAAAAATACTACTCTCTTTTCCACTTCATCACAACTACTTTTCTTCCCATTTTTTTCCTTTCCGCGTTTTATTAGACCTTATGGGGAAATTGCTAGTTTACTTTCCTTCCCAACAACAGACAAAACATATACGATCATGTTCTTTCTTTTCCAAAAGAAGTATTCTTCCCATGTTGGATTTATTCCTCAACCTATAACACCATGGCTACACCAACTCCATCTTAGTTCCCCTTTTCAGTTTTTCTTACCGTCCAACAACAACCTAACAACGTATTATTGAACCTCCTTGGGGCAATTGCTAGTTTAACATTTCATTGTTATGTTAATGGTTTTATTTACTATATTTGGTTGTCCACGTTTTCAAAATTTTGGAGGTTTATCAAAGGAAGTTTTGCAAGGTGCCTTTGTAAAGCATTCACTATTTTCACAAAATTGTTTTTACAGAAGGATTAGAGGATTAGATATGGTTCATGATATATATTTGATGTTTCTAATAGCATTAGAGAGAAGTATCTTCGAGTAAAATATGCGTGTTACTTTTCTTTTTCTTTTTCTTTTTCCCACAAAAAAAAACCATATATATATATATATTTATATATCATATACATTCTGCAAATAGACCAATATCGAAGTATTGTCTATTGTCAATATTCTATCATCAGCAAAAAACTGATACTTACTTACAAATATTTAAAAAAAAAACCTTAACAGTACTCAAAACACATAAGTTCAGATCAAACAGAGGCATTAACAACACTCTTCACCAGCCATATTGTCTAAAAAATTTAAACTTTAAAATATACAGAACTCGTTATATGCAAGTAGTTCATTAAAACATCAAAAATTGATCCTTAGTCAAAAACAACATCCATATCTTCAACTTGTCTCCAGCTTTCGCATCACCTGTACTAAAAAAACATGACAATGTTGGAACAATCAGTTGCCGGGTGCTCTGATATCTGCCAAGATCTAGTAAGAACATTATATCCATCTTTTGCCAACTTATCTGCAAGTGTATTTCTTTCACGATAAATATGCATAAAATGCACATTTTCGAACAAGTCTGCCAATCTGTGAACTTCAAGTAAAATCTGCTCAAGCATAATGTTTTGAATTCTATACTTACCAGTAGCCCAATTGATTACGAGTTGTGAGTCTCCAAAAATCTGCAAGTGCTTGTAGTTATGTTGCAAAAACAAAGTAAGAAGAAGCTTTAAACCGATAAGTTCAACAAAATTATTAGTTCCAAAGCCCAAACCAGCTTTGAAAGTAAAAAAGTGATCATCAGATATGAATAGCACTCCCCCAGCACCACATATTTTTGGATCCCCAAATGTCGAACCATCAAAGTACCCCCATGGGAATGTCTTATCAATGACTTCAGCCACAACCTGTCTAATTCTAATAGTCTTATCTTGAGGAAAAGAATTTAAACACCCCAAACAGAAAGATGAAACCTGATAAGGAGATAGTACTTTATCATCAAAAAAACAAAGATTTCTTGCTTTCCAAATGTACCATAACACAATAATAGGCAAAGATCTGATATGTTTCAATTCTCCCTTCAGACACCAATTCTTCAAGCAAAGTGTCACAAAAGTACCATTCCATAAATTAAATATCCCCAACTTAGCCTCTATTTCATTCCACACTTGTCTGGTATAAGGGCAATCCACACCAATATGTGAATTAGACTCAGATTCAAATTTGCATAAATAACATATGCCAGGCCCTTCATACCCTTTACAGCAAAGAACATCCCAAGTCAAAGCTTTATCCTTTAACAAAAACCGGCAAAAAGATTTCTAGGATGGAAGGCACAAGCTACCGAACTCAATTGTTTAACGTTTAATACCGGACTCAATGCTTTAACATCTAATAATAATTTATTAATGCGTTGAAAGTAAACATAAACTCTCACTTTTAGTTAATAGTAATTTAAGGTTGTTCCCATGAATTAGTTTATAATTATGAATTTACAAATACAATTTTAAAAGATAATATAGGAAGATTTTAAATAATTTATATTAAATTTTATTATAAATTATATTTATTTAATTATTACAAATTTTGATAAAACCTAACAGTTGAATTTAAATATAATAAAAAATAATATAAATATAAATATAAAAAAGTGTATTATTATAATTTATAATAAATAACCTCATAATAAAGTAATTCTTAGTATCTTTTTAATTTTAGTAAAGTGTATCATTATAATTTATAATAAATAACATTATAATAAAATAATAAAATAATTCTTAGTATCTTTTTAATTTTAATGTTATAATAAAAAGTTTAATTATTGGTTAAGAAATCACAACCGAGGGGCATTAAAGCCGTCAAAATTACTTGAGGATCGCATTCACCATGGGCCACACCAACCTTTAACATGGCTGTATTTTTTGGTGTCACCTCCCAACTAACTCACCCTTAAGGAAATTGAATTCATGTCGCCTTTTTTATGAGACCCACACCTTAATAAAATAAGCTAACAAATATTAACATTCATGTGGATAGATATTTACTAAATAATAAAAAATAAATTTATATGATTTATATAGAGCTAAAATTTGCGATAAGTTATTAAATTCATAAATGTATTTTAAAATAAAATACATTTATCTTGAATTTTAATTGATCAAATATTTTTTAATACTGAATTTATTAAGGTGTAAATTTTAGTTAATTTCAATTTATATCTTATAGTATTCATAAGTAAAATATATTAAAAAAAATTGACATATAAACCCACATTATATACACATTTTTTAATACAACAACTTACATAATAGAAAGTCTTCAAATTATATTTGTATGCAATAAAAAAAAATGTTTGTGAGAACCTCTGGAAGTTCTTCATTGTTATGAAACTATTGTGTTACCAACACTCATTCTTGTATTATCATCGCTTTCTTTGATAAGAGGTCTGCCTTCACATTAAAATCTTGATATAAATGCTCACTGGTAATTACCTCCAATTCCTTCTCTATATCCTGAATTCTTTCTAGCAAAGGAAGAAGAGCTAAATTTACAATTCATGCATGTCCATTAAACCAGTTAACCACAAGTTAATCACTATGTTATTAGTGTTGAAACATGCCCCATACTTTAATGTGATGTAATGGCTATGGTTAATATATAAGGTTGCACCAGCTCCACATCTACCTGAAATACCTTTCTTCTTGATAATTTATACTTGGTTCCTTTAAGAGTCTGACTGCTTTTTTGGTAAGTTTCTTCTTACCTTCAATGAATGCTAGTCTAATTTTGTGTGCTACAATAGAAGGTATCCCTTCTTGATATTCAAATAACATCTTATTTCTATTAAGGCAAATGCCCCATAATACCTAACAAGAAATGTCTCTGACTTGGTTAGTTGAGGGATCTTCATACCAAGTTTTCATACACTACAAAAGGGAATCATGATTCCACAAACCCGAACAATTCAAAGATCTTAAAACATCTTTCCAAACTGCTTGCGTGAAGGAGCACGTTATGAACAAGTGATCCACGGTTTCACCCCCCACCTTACACTAGATACATTTATTTGGACTTTCCATCATCGCTTATGAGAATTTCCCCAAGTCATAATTTTATCTAACAACGCAAGACAAGTAAAAATTTGAGATTTTAGTGGACATGACAATTTCTAGGCATATGACCACCACCAAAGGTATTATTTTGGCATCTCCAAGTAAGTTAGAGACTCGTATCCAAGCTTGGATGTAAGAAACCTAGAGATCTTATTCCACATCCATTTAAGCTTGTCTTCTGAATGATAGAGTCTAATTGCATTTTGCATAAGTAATGAAATATAATTTGTCCATTACTCAACCTGAGGTCCCTGTAAATTTAATTCCTCTATAGAGAACCAATTTTGTAACCATCTACCATGAGATCCATGATACCCTACATCTGTTAGTCTAGTCACCCCTATAGAACGAGGATATTGTTTTAAATATTTAGATAATTTATAATTTCCAAACACCCCCACCCAAGGATCCTCTCTTATCTTGAGTGGATATCCTCAATCAATCTTCCATGTTGCCCATCGATCAAGAACTAGAAAGGATCTAACTGATCCCTTCTAGACTTTCAATGCTCCTTTGAGAGAGTTATGTTCAAGTATTACCCATTGTTCTAAAATGCTTTCCCTAGCAAATTTACTCCTCATGATTTTGCCCCAAAATACATTCTCACAAACTTTTGGTAGTTGGAGCCTCTCCAAACATATAGATATTTTTAAACCCCCATCCTCCTTTTTTTTTGGTTTGGTCAATGTTGACCATTTAACGAGAGGAATTCCCTCCTTTTGTTTTTTTCTTGTCCATAGACAATGATAACACTTCTTTCTAATCCTATCTAATATGATTTTCAGAATGTGCAATATAGAGAGCCAAAATACTGGAATACTTTCTAGAACATTTTTTTATCGATACAGCCTTGCCACCAAGTGGCTACCAACGAAAGCACTAGTATGATATCTTTGTTTCAATCTTATTGTATAGACACATCCAATCTGACACTATATAATCATTTGGTTTTAAGAAGAAACCCAAGTACTTCAACCCTTTATCCAGTGGCATAATAAAGAAATAAAAGATTGATATATTTGCACTTCCACTTATGAGGATATTTCATTAAAAATAATATGAAACTTGTTATAATTTACCTGCATTCCTATCGAAGAACAAAATATTCTTAATATCATTTTAAAATCTCCACTCCCTCACAGTTCCTTCACCAAATATTAATATGTCATCTACAAATTGTAGATGTGTGACTATAATTGAATCTTCCACCTGAATTCCTTTAATGGAACCCGCATATTTCACATAATATATTACTTTTGTCAACCCTTTTATTATTAATACGAAAATGGACAACCTTTCCTCAAAAAACGAGAAGTCATAAAAAAATTAGATGGAGAACCATTAACAAGAACTACAAATGTTGTCAAAGAGACACAACCTAGAATCCAATTAACTAAAGATATATTCATACCCATTTGAAGTAGGACTAGTCTTAAGAACACCCAATTAACCTTATCATATGCTTTTTCCAAATCAATTTTCATCATTATAACTGGTAATTTATTTAGTTTTATTATATAAAAACCTTCCTGAGTTGATCCTATTGCATCGTGAATTTGCCTATTATATAGAAATCTGAATTATTCCTCTGAAATGTACTTTGATAAGCTCCCTTTAATTATGTTGGAAATAACTTTTGAGATGAATTTATAAATGAGGTTACAAAATGATATGGACCTAAATCCTTCAAATGAAGATGGGTCATTCTTCTTCGGGATTAAAGCTATGAAAGTTGAATCGATATCCCTATGAATTTTACTTCAAGTCTAGGATTCTTCTACAACCCTTAAGATTTCTTATTCCAATAGATCATAGAGTCAAATATTGAATTCAACAATCCAACTGTTTGTGCCCAGACTCTTAGGCTTTCTTTAAAAAGAGAAAAAATGTCCTTTATTTCCTCTTTATAAACAAGAGCTTCTAAATTTTCATTCATCTCTTAATAAAAAAATCGTTGGGAATAGTCTAATGATTATCCTATGCTCAACACTGTGAGAATCGTCAGGTTTGATGAGTAGAGGATTAAAATGTTATTTTCCAGCTACTGCTATATCTTTGAAGCAAGAAACTTCAGTGCCATCTGACACTACATGAAAAAGACCCTGTAGCAGAGGTTATAGTGGAGGTTTTTAGTGTTACAAGATTGACCAAAATTGTCAAAAAACCTCCACTATAACTTCCACCAATGGTACTGGATGGTTTGGCAAAGGTTTTTACCGAAACTTATTATGAGTAAAAAAAATCGGTGACTGAAGGCTTTAACGAAGGTTTTTTCATCGACACAATTTATTGATATAAGCGCACTAGTGCTAACAAATACAAAATGCACACATGCATTTAAATAAAAATAAGCACCAATGTCTACCTAATTTTAATAACACCAGTGATTTATAACACTATATATACTAGTGCTTTATAAGAAATATTGCATTGGTGCTTATTGAAGGCTATGTATATGGCACTTTTTGGTCTCTTGTTTTTGCCTTGTTTATGCACTCTTTTGATTAGTTCCTATACCTTTACTAGATTTTTTTTGCTACACCTGGCAAAGTTTTGGCTCTGGTAAGAATTGATCATGTTTTCCTTGAGTATTCATCATTTGCTAGTGAATTATGTATGGTTATGTTGTTATAATTGCCTACGAAAGAAATGGTGTTCCGGGTCTATTGTTGTTACAGTTTTAGGCTACAAAAAGAGGCATTAAAGATAGTTGCGAAACAAAGTAGTTGTGTAGGGCTACAAGGCTTGCATATAAGTCTCAAGTTTATACACAACATGCATGCAAAGATCGGTTGGGATAGTAGCTACAGTACGTGATTCTATGAAGGATCGTGATCATTTAATGTGATCATGTTGGTCATTATGCATTATCATTGTCAAACTATGGAACAGATCTGTGGTTTCGTAGCCAACTTGGGGGATCAATAGTTCTGCATCCAACTCAACGGTCACAAAAACTCTTCAATGACTTGGAATATGCTAAGTCATCCACCAATCACACCTAATTGTTTTGAATTATAAGAAACATCTTAGTTTAGAACAACATTTATGCTTCACGATATCAGCCTCTTTAATTGGCTCATGCAACCCCTTGAAAAATTAATCGATAGGTCGTATTTGGTAATCGGTTGTAACCGTATGATATTGTATAATATTTTCAATGGGTTTTTTATATATAAGAATTTCGATCTTCCTTGGTGGGTGGATTAGCCATCATCTTGCACAAAATTACTGAACCTTTTTGTAATCAAACATTATTATATATAAACAGTTATTTTTTGTTCTGGATGTGTTAATCGATTTTTTGTGAGTGAGTGGCTTGCCCAACTCCTATCTCTGAAGGCAGGGACCCCTTCTGGTGACAGGCATTGTTGTAGTTTATAGTTTTATGTGTTTTAATGCAAGTTAGTGTGTGATTAATTGTCTGCATTTATAAAGTTTTTGTGTTGATTATAGATTGGTGTGAGTTCTCAATGTATGGAGCGATTATTTATTTGTAGTTGCTCTTTATACTTATTGTCGAAATAAAAGAGGAGTGTATGTGTTATGGATGCCTGATTGAGGAAAAACAATACTTTGGTGGGATATTGTAGTGGACATTTCTTGGAATTTTTAGATTACTAGTTGATAAGCATAAAGGCACATTTTCCAATCCTGATTAGCCTCTTGTAATTTATTTAGCATTAGTTGTTGGTTTTGATTAGGATTTATCTTTTGCAATGTTAATGAACAGTTAGAATTGAATTTTGTTGTTCAATTTCCTTTTTGTAGTATAGTTGGGAAATTTAGTTGTGATTGTTAGATCAATGCTTCTAGTTTAATCAGTTCAGGGATTTTCTTGTAGTTCTGATTTAATTGCAAAAATTCCACCAATAGTTGCATTTTCTTAATCTAGCTCCTTTAATTCATCAATCTCTCCTCTCTTAAAAAATCATCTAAATCATAGTGTCTAGCATAAATTTTGTTAGGTGGCTCATAAGTCTTATTAACCTTGGGATGATAATTTATGAACAGTTTTCAATTACTCTTTTAAGTTAATTAGAAGGTAAAATAAAAGCTCTTCATTTTGGCGTCATTGTCAGGGAGCTTCCAAGGACATTGTAATTTTCGTTGATTGTTTTGATTCTATGGGTGTGATTTCCTCAGTCAAATTTTGAGTGTGTTGAGTATGATATCTTTTGGAAATAGTTTTGTGTGATTTATGAGAAGGGACAAGTAAGACACACAAACAATCCCATTGGGGCATTTCCTGCCACAATTTCTTGTGATTCTGAATCATGCCAATCATTCATGCATAGAATATGAGATAGTACAAGTAGGATTGTTTATGCATACAACACCCCCCCCCAATATACTAATCATGTAGGAAGTGTTGGAAGTTCAATGAGAGGAGGATGTACTCGGAGGAAACCATCCTCTACTAATATTCCTAAATAGGAAAAGCTTGAGCATTCCACCACTCCTACCTACAGGGTTGTTTCACCCACTCACATTGATAATATACTGCCAGTGATAGAATTTGTTCAGGAAGAATAATTTTCTAACCAACTTAGTGGTTACAGTCAGTTGAACAAGGAACAGAATTTCACCAACTCCCCATTGTCATCCAGATCAACTACATTGTAATTTTTTTGGGTAAATATGGATGCCAAGGGGGAGCACATTCCAAACAAGGAGGAAACATACCAAGGAGAAACAAATGGGAAACAAACAAGTATAATGATAAACACTTTTGAATCTGCAATTATAAATTCAGGGTCTACACTTACAAACCAAGTGAAGAATATTCCACATTCGGCATTGCCAAATTTTTATGGCATGGCTAGTGAGGACCTTAACATGTTTTCATTCGAATTTTATGTCCTCTGCAATAGCTATGATTATGTTACATATCACTAGAAACTGAAACTTTTCCCAGCAATGTTGAATAATTAGGCACTTAGGTGGTTCATGGGGCTGGGAGGGGATAGCATCTCAAACTAGGCACAAATGAAGAGAACCTTCCTGGATAAGTATCAAGAATACTATAAGGACAAATCCCAAAAGGAAGCAATTTTTAAAAAGACCTAGGAGGAGGATGAAAGCTTGGAGGAATATGTGGAGATATTTCAATACAATTTGCAGAGATCAAGACAAAATGCATTAAACGATGATACATTAAAAACTATGCTCTTACGAGGAATCATAGATGACTGTATTAAGATTTTAAATTTAATGGCATAGGAGATGTGTCCCTGCTAAAATACACAATAATATGTGACCTATGCAGAAGATATTCAAGGAATGCTTCTAAATCAGGAAGAGGAACCAAGGATGCAGTAAATAGAACCACCAAGGCTTTAAGGGAAGGTGTTTCAAGAATGGAGATTGGAAACCTTCTGGAGGATTTCAAAACTGATATACTGAGCTCTCTGAGCTATCAGTTAGATGCACTTCAAGCAAAGAAAAGGCAAGAAGACGAGGATCGAACTTTGGCCACTTTTTTTCCTAGCTGCAGAAAAATACATCACCTCAAGAACTTCCCACTATACAAAGTTGAAATTTGCATCCTATTTGATTAATATCATCCTATTAAATATTTCCCCTTGCTTCCAAGACTAAAGGCTATATATGTGGAAGCAGGGATAGAAGGAGAATCAGTTTGCTTCATATCTCAAAAGTGTCCATGGAAACCTCAACCTTCAGGTACAATGCTAGATCTAGTGTAATCATTTAATATTAAATTGGAACAATGCACAAACCCACAAAACACAAGCTCCACAATCTTCACAAGTACCAAAAGCCCCTCAACCCTAGTATCCACTTGTGCCACAACAAACCTGGGCACCTCCATATTCATAGAACAACCCTTGGCAATCAAATTGGAGAAATACAGGCTTTGGAAATCAATAACAAACTCAACCACAACCTCCTCAAATGCAACCCCCTCATCAATTCCAATTTGCACTAGTACAACAATTATTGCAATCACCTCCATAACCCCAATTAACTCTACCACTGAGCAATCCACCTCCTAGACCACTCCTTCCTGCACAACCCACCCCTAACTCCAATGACAATGATGGAAAACCTGTAATGGTTTCTAAACCACCAAACTATCTAGCCTATTCCATTTCCATAGTAGAACACCATGATATTCAACTGTGTTCTATAAAAAACATTAATAAAACTGCCTCCCCTATAATTATAGAAGAAGATACCGAAGAGACACCAGAGACTTTACCAGTTCAACTAGAATATAGTCGCTCACCCTTCCCACCCATGAAACCATAGGTAATAGAGGAACAACAACATCCACCATACCCTGAGTGGCTAATCATAGACAAACCAACGACTCAACCAGAATTTGACCTCCTAGGGGAATTACAAAATGTCTACGTGAAATTTCCATTATTCCAAGCTACTAAAGATATTATCATTTATTCCTAAGTTGTTAGGGAGTTATGCCTAAGGAAACTGGGCATAAAGAGAAAAGACCCCACAATAGTTCATGTGGTGAGAAGCTTAGCAAATTTAATGATGAGGAACACCCTTGCTACTAAATATTCCAACCCTGGTAGTCCCGTTGTCAAGTTACAAATAAATGGTGTCTCCCTCTCTAACACATTGATAGATTTGGGGGCTTCCATTAATGTGATGACTAAAAAGACAATGGAAAGATTGCGACCCACAAATCTAAGGCAAACTACTACTATTTTACATTTGGCCGACCAATCTTCTATAAAGCAAGAAGGTATTATAGAAGATGCTTCCATCTCAGTCAATTCATGGATATACCCTACATATTTTATGGTTTTGTAGACAAAATCAAACCTTGGAGGATATTTCTTGATTCTAGGACAACCATGGTTGGCCACAAATGATGCTTACATTGGATGTCGATTGAGAAATATGAGGATATCCCATGGTAATGTTGTTAAGGAGCTCAGAATGTACCCCCTGCAAATCCAATGATAGAACAAGAACTTCCTTTGTTGCTAGAGGGTGAAGAATCAAATCAAGAAGATAAGGCTTTATAGCTCTCCATGATTGAACAATCTCTTGCAGTAAAAGAGCAAACAGAGGATGACATGATAAATCAGATTATGATAAATTCCAACCCTTCTTTAGATATTATGGATTTAGTGATTCCAGTATTTACTACCCAACAAACTAACATTATTTCAAGTTCCTCGATGATTCTAGGTAGCAATCCCAAGTTCCTTATTGATTCTGCAAACAAGGAAGTGGAAATTGAACCTGGAAAAACATTAAAGATCAGCTCCACATTGTCAGATCTTCAAATAGAGAAGCTTATCTTTGCACTGAAGAAACATAAAAATGCATTTTCCTGGGACTGCAGTGATATGAGGGGCCTCCACCCTGATCTATACACACATCATATCTATACCAAGGAGGACCGTAGACCGATTAGGCAACCTCAATCAGAATGAATCTGGCATTAAGGGAGGTGATCAAATATTAACTTAAAAAATTGTTGGCTGCGAATTGTATTTATCTCTAATAGAAAGTGGGTGTCCCCACTTGTAATAGTCTCCAAAAAGAATGAAAAAATGGTGCATCTATGTTGATTATATAAAGTTGAATAAAGAAACTCATAAGGAAAATTTCTAGTTACCTTTCATCGATCAGGTACTGGACATACTTGCAGGAAAAAATTACTTCTCTTTCATGGATGGATTCAACGTGTACAATTAGATTATTATATCACCGAAAGATCAAGAAAAAATGACAATTGCATGCCCATGGGGAACCTTTGCATATCACAAGATACCTTGCATATTATGTAACGCACTGCCTACATTTCAATGTGCAATTCTCAGCATTTTTGAAAATCTAATTCATGAAACCACGGAAGCCTTGATGGATGACTTTACCTCTCATGGTGGGTACTTTGAAGAAGCTTTTAAAATTTTGTAAAAAGTACATACTCGATCTAGAGAGGTGAACCTGTGTCTCAGCAGTTAAAAGTGCAGGATGATGCTTATACAAGGAGTTGTTATGGTTCATCTAATATCACAAGAAGGAATCAAAGTAGAGCCAACAAAGATAGAGGTAATTCTCAACTTACCAGTACCATGTACACAAAAATACGTACGCATTTTTATTGGATATGCAGGTTATTATAGAATATTTGTCCAAAAAAATTCAAAAATTGTTAGTCCTTTATTTATGCTAATGTCAAAAAATACACAGTTTGAGTTGTATGATTCCTCTCAACTAGCTTTGGAAACATTGAAACACAAAGTCTCAACAACACCCGTCCTACAAGGACCCAATTGATCCCTACCCTTTGTAATTTCGATGGACTCTTCTGATACTTCCATATGAGGAGTATTGGGCCAGCAATAAGACCATAAACCCTATCCCATATATTTCATTAGTAACAATCTGACTAATGCATAGATAAACCATATAGTCACAAAAAAAAACAAAAAAAAAATTCATGGTTGTCATTTATGTTGTTAACAAACTTCGCCATTACATCACTAGATACCCAGTAACTGTGCACACCAGCCATTCTGCCATTAAATACCTTATGAGCAAACCCAATAGAAATGGAAAATTCACTCGATAGCTATTGTTGTTATAGGAATCCAACATTTCAATAGTGGATAGACAGGGAAAGGATAACTTGGTTGTTGATTTTCTTTCTAGAATAATTAATACTAATGAATCTTTACCAGGTGATGATGTTTTTCCATATGAAAATTTGTTTTCTATATCTACTAATGTACCTTGGTTTGCATATGTGGTGAATTATTTGGTTGCAGGAAAACTTCTATGACATATGCCATCAAAAGAAAAGTAGAGAATTGTGTAGCACAACAGCAGATTTTCGTGTATCGATGGGTATCTATTCTACACGAGACCTCACCCGACAATCCATCGATGTGTTCGGTAGGATGAGAACTACTGTATTCTTAGAACCTGTCACAATGTCTCCTATAGGGGACATTTTGCAAAAAAACGAACTACCCATAATATCTTATAATTAGGCTATTATTGTCCTACCATATTTAAAGATGCGCGAGAGTATGTATGAAGATGCGATAGTTGCCAAAGAATGTGAAAACCAATGCAGTCAAAAGAAATTCCACTACAAACTCAGCTTGTGGTGGAACCATTCCAAAAGTGGGCATTGGACTTTGTTGGTCCTATCAAACAACCATCCAAGCATAAATCATACATATTAGCGTGCACAAATTATGTGACAAAGTGGGTAAAGGCCAGGGCACTTCCACAAGCAACATAACATGCAGTTTCATATTTTTGTATGTAGAAATTTTCTCCAGGTTTGGAGTCCCTAGGGAGATCGTTACCAATGTGGGATCATGGTTCACATCCAAACACATCAAATCTCTTATAAAAAAATACCATATCAAGCCTAGAGTAACTTCACCATATCACCCCCAAGCCAACGGGCAAGTGGAAGGTACAAACAAAATTCTAGAATCTACACTCACAAAAAATGTGCATCTCCATTGAAGGGATTGGGTTGATAGATTCCTAGAAGCCTTGTGGGCCTACATAAAAGCATGGAGAAGCACCACAGGTTTGACCCCAGATGAATTAGTATATGGTAAGCAAGTCACACTGCCAACAGAAGTTTAAATTAAAACATTAAGGATTGCATTCCAATTAGGCATGGATATATCATAGGCTCAACATTATCACCTATAGCAGCTTAATGAGCTTGATGAACTGCGCTTGGTTGCCATAGAACGCACAATAATTGTTCAACAACAAAGGGATAAGTGGCATAATTCATCAAAAGCAAGTATTTTCAGGAAGGCGATTGGGCTCTCCTTTATTACCCCAGGTTCAAAATTTTTAAAGGAAAACCTTACAGCCGCTAGTTGGGACCATATAATATTAAAATAGTTTATGATAATGTCCCAATAAGACTCAAAACCATTGATGATGAAGGAACGCTTCTTATGGCCAATGGTCATCGACTAAGGCCATATAAGAAGCCATTGTCCAAAGAAGCGTTAATTCAAAATATTGTTGCATGCTGGTGTACCAAATATTTCGAGATATCCCTCTTGACTCTTAAGAAACAATAGTCCTCAATTAGATAATTATAATAATAATAATAAAAATTTACTGTGAAAATCCATTTCTGGAATGCATCCATAAAAAATAAAATATATTTTTTTATTGTGAAAATCTCTGGGATGCAACCATTTTAAAAAAAGATGACAGTGAAAATCCCTCTTTGGGATGCAACCATTAAAAAAAAAGATGACAGTGAAAATCCCTCTTTGGGACGTAACTGTAACAAAAAACACAAGAGAGAGAGAGAGAGAGAGAGAGAGAGAGATTTGTTTTTTATACTAATAAATTGTTTTGTAAGTTTTTGCAGGAATATTCAGATTATTTTGAAGAAGGCTTGGTTTTCAAAATTCCTTGAATAAAACCCTACCTACTCACTTGTTTTTTTCACTTCCTAATACACCATCCATATCCCATTCATTCTCATACCCTCCCTCCCTCTTCCACCGCTGATACTTTCATAAATTGTCGACCATCTACATCCCTTTCCCTATAGATTTAAAGCACTTCCAGAAGTTTTACACCCCACGTTACAAAAATTTGATCTGTAGTGTTGCGAAATATTTTATGTTACATTGTGGAAACCCCATCCATAATGTTGCGGAACCTTTTTCCATTACATTGAGGAAACCCCATCCGTAATGTTGTAGAACCTTTTTTCATCACATTGAGGAAACCCCATCTGTAATGTTACAGAACCTTTTTCCGTCACATTGCAGAAACCTTGATCCGACACATTACAGAAACTTCATCTTGCAATGAACCCTTCCCTCAATGTGGAAAAACCTTTATTTCTTACAAGGATCCAACATCGATACCATCACCAACATGTGGATTACTAGCATTATAGCTCTTCATAGCACATAGCATAGATCTGCTCCATCGTAGATTCGGTTTCAGTAGTCACCCAAGGTCATATCAAATCTCAACCAAATTTGACTCCACTCCGGAAAATGATTTTAGGCCGCCAGCACGTACCCACAAATTCCATCAGCCGGAAAAGGTAACCCACATCAGAATCATACTGCCTCATCAACAGAGCGAATGGGAGTCCTCAACAATAATTCTCACCGTTGAAATCAAATGACTATAGAAATCCATGCATTTATTTTTAGGTAATAAAGCTACATAACCACCCTTCATTAGAATTTGATAAGTACGATAGGATTGGTCATGACTTACTAGGCCATCTATCAAACATGGGGTTGTGCTTAGGTTGGTCTAGGGGAGTTAGAGGCATTTTTAAATATAGACAAATATAGACAAAATAACCGAATTGGCCAAGGAAATTTACCAAATTCGACTTCTAAGCAACTTTGTCATCCATGAGCTTACTAACTAAATAATTACAAAAAGCACCACTGCATTACCCTGTGGTGCCATGATAACTTACCCTCCTATGGTTTAGGTCATTTTCCTCCTTTTGTGGAATCGATAAGAAGATATGAGTATTCAATAGAACTAACCTAAGGGAGAATTAATAATTTATTACAATGGGTAGATCGATCCGAAGTGAACCGAACAATGCATACATGGTCTACAGGAACAAAGAAGTGAAAACAATCTTCCAGTAGGCACGATTTTTAAATTATTTTGAGAAAATAAAGGGATATCATATTGGGATTGTGGTGGACTTTGCTTGAACATATGAATATGCAGCTGCATAAGTAAGAGGATTAAAGGTTCAGGCGGATGTGGTTGAAATATCAAGGGTTTCAGGGTTATCTCGGGAGGGGGAGAAATGGTTCGAAAGGAGAGTACCGATGAAGCCACTCATAGAATAATTCTTGGAACCAGGTGTGGTAGTACAAGGGATAGAGAAAGGGACACCAATGAATTCATTGTCAGCTCCATGAGACGAAGTGGCTCTTTGCGTGCTCAAATTCATCACATGTGAAGGTCGGTTCAATATGTTGTTTGCTTATCATTTTAAAATTGTGATTCATTTGAGACCTCAAAAGCATATCGACATGCCATTTTTTTGGAAATATTTAGACTTTATGTGTAGAATGGTTAAGAGCAGTAGTAATCCAAACACCAGTCTGGCACACCATGGGTTGATTCAGCTATTGGTAGAAGATGCCCTACAAAAGAAAAATTAGACCTGTGAATTATTCATTGGGATATCTCCAAGTTTGGGGCCGATACCAAAGAACAAAAAAAAATATCAATAAATACCCCTGAAACCCTAAAGAAAATATTAGCTCATAAGGAAGGAAAGAGGAGCTTGTAGAATGAAACCACAAGCAACTCAATTGAGGGACCCCAAACTAGGTCAAGATTAGTTAATCAAAAAGAAAAAGAGAATCAAGAAAGAATATCCAGTCAAATTAATGAGTTTGGTAAAAGACTTGAGGATTTGATCCTACCAAGGAGCAGAAGAGAAATTGGGAAAAAGGAAGTAGAGTTGGAGGACCTAGGGTACAACGCACCAATTGAGAAACATCAGTATAAGGTGGAATTGTGGGAATCGGGATGCCTAAATCAAAATTTGATAAATACAATGACATTAAAAAGAACACGAGGCATGAAGCTAAAGAAATTTTGGCACTATCTACTCACTAAATATAGGATGGCATACAGTGAGCTAAAAAGGGCTTACCGAAAAATAATGTTGACGTACCAAAAGCAAACTAAAGAAGTAACGACCTTGAAAGGAGAATTGCAAAAAATCAAAGGCCACAATATGGATACCCTATTACAAGTTGTGGAATCGACAACAGAACTGAGCGAAAAGGCAATGGAAACATTTAGTGAAGAAAGAGCATAAATTAGCAGATGGGGGGGGGGGGGGNGGAGAGTATGGGGTCCCGGTTGTAAGCAACAACAGGTGAACTAGAGGAACAACTAAAATTTACCAGGGATCATAAGAAGGGGGAAGTGGAGGAAACAACAAAAAAATAGCTCCAGAGACATGACTATGCCCTTGCTACAAGGAGACTTAGTTAGGAAATTGAAAATTTGAAATTTGAGAAGGAGTATATGAACTACCTAGCCCATTCTGTAGGAATTTGAGATCCCCTTTGAATCTTTATTCTATGTTTTTGAAGGAGCAACTTATATATTTTAGGTTGTCGACAATAACAATGGGGTACAACCAAATTGAGACAGAGGATCAATTTATTGTTGCCTTTTCCAGAAGTGACAATGAAGAATGAGATTTTCTATGTGAATTATACATGCATAATTTGATTATGGTGCATTATGAGTATTGGGATCAAAATCCTCAAGTAGGGGAGTTGCAATTGTGGGCATTTTTGTCATGAGAAATCAATTGCAATGGAAAAATGTTACAAATTTTGTGGAAAATATAGAATGGGAAGATGCTCTCTGGGTAAGCGGTTCTCCCTCACCTTAAAAATTGTTCACAACTAGGAATCAAATTATGCAAGACTAAGCATTTGTTACACTCCTGGAAATTGCTCAGATTAAAGTTATTCACAAATGTAGGAATTTGATCCCTTTTCACAGATTGGAATCCTTACGTTTTCTATAAAGAAGGGTTAACGCCTTGGGTCCTGAGATTAAAAGAAATGATCCTTTATCTATTCGAATGTTTGAGAAGGCCCTAAACAAAGTATAGACTTACCTTAACTGTTTGGATGTGCATAAAACTAAGTGGATTGGGATCTGATTCCATTTTCCTATACTTTGGTGTCATGTGATGGATAGAGAAGGCAGTGAGTTCTACAAAATTGTTACAGAATATATAGGTTTTTATAAAATAGTGGAAGGGGGGTATTCTTCTTATAAGTGGATTGATGGATATTCAAGTAGTTCCCCAAGTACCCTGTTAGTGGAGCATAGTCCTAATTTGCATGAGGACATGCAAACCTTTTGGTTGGGGTGAAATAAAGGGTTGTGTATATGGCACTTTTTGTTCTCTTGTTTTTGCCTCGTTTATGCACTCTTTTTATTAGTTTGTATACCTTTAATAGCTCTTTTTGGCTACACCTGGCAAAGTTTTGGCCCTGGTAAGAATTGATCATGTTTTCCTCGAGTATTTGTCATTTTCTAGTGAATTGAGTATGGTTATGCTACTATAATTTCCTACTAAAGAAATGGTGTTCCGATTCTATTGTTGTTATAGTTTTAGGAAACGAAAAGAGGCATTAAAGACAGTTGTGAAACAAATTAGTTGTGGAGGGATTAATGGCTTACATACAAGTCTCAATTTTATACACAACATGTATGCAAATATCAGTTGGGATAGTAGCTATAATACATGGTTCAATGAAGGATCTTGATCATTTAATGTGATCATGTTAGTCATTGTGAATTATCATGGTCAAACTATAGAATAAATCTATGGTTCCATAGCCAAATTGGGGAATTAGTAATTCTGCAGCCAAATTAGTGGTCACATAAACCCTTCAATGACTTGGAATCTGTTGAGTCATCCAACAATCGCACCTAATTGTTTTGAATTATCATAAACATCTCAGTTTAAAACGACATATATGCTTCATGATATTGGCCTCCCGAATTGGCTCATGCAACCCTTTGAGAAAGTAATATATGGGTTGTATTTGGTAATCGCTTTTAACCGTATAAGACTTTCGATCTTCCTTGGTGGGGGGATTATCCATAAGCTTGCACGTAATTACTGAACCTTTTTGTAATAAGACATTATTATATAAAAATTGTTATCGTTGGTTATGGATGTGTTAATCTATTTCGTGTGAGTGAGTGGCTTGCCCGACTCCTGTCTCTAAACAAAGGGCTCCCTTCTCATGACAGATGTTGTTGTAGTTTAGAATTGTCTTTGTTTTATGCAAGTTAGTGTGTGATTAATTGTCTGCATTTATAAAGTTTGTGTGTCGATTACAGATTGGTGTGAGTTCTCAATGTATGAAGCGATTGTTTAGTTATAGTTGATCTTTATACTTAGTGTTGAAATAACAGAGGAGTGTATGTGTTATGAATGCTTGATTAAGGAAAAACAACACTTTGGTGGGTGATTGTAGTGGGCATTTCCTAGAATCATTAGATTACTAGTTGATAAGGATAAAAGCACATTTTCCAATCCTGATCAGCCCCTTGTAATTTATTTAGCATTAGCTGTTAGTTTTGATTAGGATTTATCTTTTGTTGAGTTAATGAACAATTAGAATTGAATTTCATTGTTCAATTTCCTTTCTGTGGTATAGTTGGGACAATTAGTTGTGATTGGTAGATCAATTCTTCTAGTTTAATCAGTTCAGGTATTTTCTTGTAGCCATGATTTAATTGCAAACCTTCCACCAACAATTGAATTTTATTAGTCTAGCTCCATTAATTCATCAATCTCCCGTGTCTTAAAAAATCAACTGAATCATAGTGTCTAGCATAATTTTGTCAGGTGGCTCATAAGAATTTATAACCCCAGGTTGATAATTTATGAACAGTTTTCAATTACTCTTTTAAATTAATTAGAAGGTAAATGAAAAGCTCGTCACTTATGAACTTTTAAAATGCACTAATTCTATAAGGGAAGGAAAACACACTAATGAAGTTGAGTGGGACGTTTATATTTGTTTCATTTTTACATTCAGTGATGCGATTACGATATATTGGAGCACTGGTGCGCTTAAATAGAAAGCACAATGACATAATAGTAAAAATGCACTAGGGCATGCAACGAGTAGTTTGTTACACCGGTGTGCTTTTGTTTTAAATGCACCAATGCTACGTTTACTTAAAAGTGTTGGTGCAATTAAAATGATTAAGAGCATCGGTCATAATTTTCTCTTTGTTGAATAATGATCGGTGACAATACATTGAAATATCTATATCTTAGTTTTATTTATTTGAAAGTTTATTATTCATAAAAAAATAGAAATGTTTTTTATAATCGTATTCATATAATTTTAATTTTAATTATTTTGTTTGGATATGATGTTTTGGTTAATTTTTTATATCATCACTTTTCACATCTATTGTAATATTTAACCATCCATATATTTAATCAACAATGAGCATTTCACAACAACATTGGACAATGCATTTGAATAAAAAACTTTATTGTATATGAATAAGAGGTCATTTGTCATACAAAATGGGACAACATAAAGGTCCACAATAATCAAATTTCAATATGTAATTGGTACACTTATTGGTAACGTGTTGTCTTTCAATTGGGACACTATGTCCAATACATTATACAAAATGTCTGATTTTCACATACAATAATTTCAAATTATACAACAGCAACTTGCATTAACATCCAATAATATTGATCATCAATCTTCACTGGAACTGTTGTCAGTGCTCGAACTACTTGCATGACTTGGGCTATTTGGCAGAATCTTTTGTTTATTGCCTCAATTAAGTTCCTCATCTTCAGCTTCCATCTACAAACATAAAAATAAAGTGTAATGAGTATCTACATTGGTGGGAATAATGAAAATTAAAATAGATAATATACATGAATGTAAATTGAAAAGCGTACCATACAAAGAATTGAGTCTTGAATTATACACATTCTTTCAAACCTCGTGACATCTCTTAACAACTCTTATGTTGGATCCACTCCATACTTTGTCTCCTTCAAGTTTTATACCCCATCTCAAATCATAGATTCTTGTTGTTCCATTAATCATAAAAGGAGAGAAGTTAAACAACATAGATACTTACAAATTCTACAATTAATTTTAGATGTACAAGATATAGTCCCAACAAATACTTAACCCAATTGAAATCACTTCTTATGGTGGCTCTTGTTTGTATGATAAGACTTGTTTGAAGACATCCAAGTATTGTTTGTGTAAAACAAATTCAAATATAAAGATCATGGCCAATATAAAATCTTAAATTGTTATAGGGAAATCACAATTACTCACAATCTTTGCTATCGACCCTTTTTTCCTTGTCATCCTGTCTTATGTGTTGAATGGGTTCCATTTTGTTTTCTTTTATGCAACAAAACAATTGAAAATTAATATTTAATGTTAAATTAATTAATTATATGTACATAATAGAAAATATCAATGACTGCATACATTTGAAAGAAGTTGTTGTTGAGATGGCTCCTCCTCCAATGCAATTAGGTCCATGTCTTTGACCATCTCCTTGTACATTTTTTTCGACATCCCTACTGACATATTTTGGACATCACCTCGTTCATCATTTGGGATTTTCATAATATTCCAAAAAAATTAAAATGCCATTAAACTATTTTTATACTGATATGAAAAGTAAATATAACATAATTAATATTAATAAATGAATGCTTTGTAGTAGTATATACATATTCTATAAAAGCATGTTTAGGAATATTATTTTTTGAATGATTTTTGTTGTTGTTGTTGTTTGTTTTTGCTATTGTAAGTTTGATGGGTCTCATTGACCATTGCTCTAGCAATGCCTCGTGTAGTTTATATATGACGTTATTATTGGAATCAATAGATTGATTTATGTATTGTAAGTGGGAAGTATGTCTATACTTTCTTTCCACTTTATAGATTAAAGTTTTATAAAATTCCTCCCCATCCCCCACCCCTTTCATTAATTTCTAGCACCACTCCATATGAGCTAAGGATCATTTCATCATCATAATTTTTTTCATTTGATGGCATTCCCTTCTGTTGTTGCCAGTCCTTGTAAAACATTAAGAATATGTGGCAAATATTGTTTGAAACATGTTAGTAAATATTCTTAAGTACATTATTACTGGAAATTCAAGAAAAAAATGCATATTTATTGCTTTTTTATTCACTTGATTCATCCCTATGCAACATTTGCACCAAGGTTTTACCCTGTTATGCACTAAGATTGAAAAGAATCTTATCGAGCTTCCTCATTTGTTGGATTTGCATGACACACATTATCGAATACATATTAGTTAAACTTACATATAATTCAAACATACTAATTTAATACAGAAATTACAAATAACTTTCCTTCTTCTCTTTTTTGGATATGCTCCCATCGTGTTAATTAGAATTATTATTCCACGCATTTTCTATCAATAAAAAACCCAGACCATTAAATAGAGAAACTATTAAATATATTATACAAATAAATTACATAAGCTCCATCTGAAAAAGCAGAATGCCATATCGGTGCACTTTATGAATACAAATGCCCTGGTGTGTTTACATCATGTATTCACCAGTGCATCATAATTAAACACACCAATAACTAAATTTAAGCTAAAAAAACTAAGCGACACTTTTTTTGGTGTGATATATTTATTCTAAAACACTGGTACAACATATTGTCCATAACACACCATATATTCCCTAAAACTTTTGAAAATCATTTATAGCCAAACAATGCGCTTATAATACAAGCACACATGTGCATTATACAAAAAGGACCACACCGAAAACTGCAAAATCATTTTATAGGAAAAACTACCCGAGACAAGGTTTGGGATCCAATGCAATATATGGTCTCATTGCACCCAACGTTTTAAACATGGAACCACAAACTTATTAAATCTAAAATGCCTAAAAAGAGTGATCCAAGGGAATCCCCACAGCTGATCTAATGATATGTTCTCAATTTTTGTTGAAAATCTCTTCATGTTGAAGAGCTTGTCAAGAGAATTTCAATGCAATTTGTACTAATCCGAGTTTGTGTGAGAACAAAATGAAAGAATTTTGCATATAGAACATAGTACACAAATATATATTGCAAAGAACACAGTGATACAGTAAACTCAAACTCTATAACTTAATGAAATAGGATAGACTGTAAAATGGAAAATACAAAATAACTAGAATGGTGGTAGTTGATCTTCGAGAATAGATGTGGTGGCTACTCTCATCTGTAAGAAGTTGAGTTACAATAAGGCCAAAAGGTCCTTTTAACATAAAGAATAAATGAGAATACCCTAAACGTCAAAACCATAGCCCCAGAAAATGAAACTCCAACAGGTTTGTGGGTACTATTGTGTTTAGTTGATACGCCAACTTTTTGGGGGCGTACTTTTACAATCTCCATTTGGGGGACTTGGTAGCCTGTCAGAAAGGTCTAGTCAAGAAGTACATATTCCAAATGACCCAAGTAATGCCTTTAGATATTGTTTGTGTACTATCGTGCCAAAAAAACGTTGTTATGGCCTTGTTGATGCTTGGAAAAATCCCAGGTACCGATAGTAGGGATTCTCCCCAATAATCGTTCCCAATTAGATCGATTATTGTTTGGAATGGGGAATCAGTTCGGTTAGCAGCCCAACTACCGTAGAATTAAAAAAAAATTAAATATGTTTTATTGGTTGCGGCCTGGTCCACCATTTATATGATTTTATATTTTATGATAAAATGCAAGTGCCTATACTAAATGCAAGTGATCATTGGGTTAAAACCTCACTAGAGATGTGCAGGTCTTCCCTCCGTCTTACCGCTCCTGCCCCACAATCAGTCTATGAAAGCAAAGAAACAACTAATCTATTCTAACTATTCTGACTATCCTATCCCCAGGGAGCAAAGTTTATATCAGAATGAGTAATATATTGTATTGTTTGCACATAGAATCCTACAGGTAGCCATTAAATTATCCATACATAAATACAACAAAAAGATAACACAAAGATAGATTTGTTAAGTTGAAACATCCATTACTCATTTATTGCACAAGATTCAAAATAGAAAATGAAACCATTCATAAATTGTAGAAATAATTCAACAGGTTGGAACTATCTCATAGTTATGCAGCAAGCCAAAAATAGAAGTAGTTCACATTTAGCAATCCACATAATCCATCTTGACGCTCATACAGTCCTTCCTCTAGCAAAATTTTGGTTTTCTTTATTATAAAAAGAAGTTGTTATCATTACAAAAAGTTTCAGCATATGTGTGCTAGAAAAAGTCCCCTACTAAACTCTACACTACCTCTATTTATACATATTACATATGACTTTTCAGCTACCCTAGCCTCTTTGGCTTCCTTAACCTTTCGATTACAAAATTTTGTCCTCTAGTGTGCTCCCTAGGAAAATTGGAATAGGTACAACGTATTACATATAAATGCCACGTATGAATAAGACAAATTTAAGACGGCACGGCTGATGATTTAATGAAAATGTCCCATGCATGAGCTTCGACAGCTATGACTCAAAAATCCACCGGCTCTAATATGCGTGTCGTCAATTCGTGCCTGGCGCGATGTGATTCGATTTCCTTTACCTTTGGTTGGTTCTGCATTAACCATTCATCTAAAAGATATTTATGCACCGAGGCTTGTACAACCCAAGTTTCGATCACTTCCTCATTAATATTCTCAACCTTTTGGATACTTTCTTCATCCACATGCAACTTGTCTTGCAGATTCTTCAAATGTTGCTCTTTGTCTAGGTATTTCTGAATCTGCATGGTTGTTGAAGCTTGGCATCTGTTATGTGTGACACTCATTTTTGTGTAAAACTCTTTACACTTTTCCACAGTCTTATCGATTGTGGTGTGCAATCTTACTATGGCCTTGTTGCTGATATCCAAGATTGCCAACTCCATCTTCAACCCTACTACTGTTTTCTGGGGTATGTAATATGGAAAAACTAGATTGGTTTCAATCCAAATCGGTTGACTTTGAATCAGTTCTGCAACTCCCAATACCTCTTTTCTGAACTCTGATGAGTTATCTATTATTTATTTTAGCCTGGCCTCTATCTGCTCGATTATGTATAGTTCTTCTGCCAATTTTAGTTGAACTTGGTGTATTTTTCTTTGCATTAGGCAAGATTGACTGCGAAATGGAATAAGGGCAATCTTCTTTTCTTTGGCTATCTTGAGTTTTTCCTCTAGTAGGCTATTCTGAGCCTCTAGTTCTTCTGATCTCTTGCTAGCTACGGCTTTATGCTCCTCCAACTCCGAAACTTTTCCTTCAAGATATTTATTTTCACCTTCAGTGATTGTGATTGACAAAGTTAGTGCAGCCTTGTCTGAATCCAACATATGGTATGCTCCCTTGAGCTTCTCTAAATCTGACAAAGTATCGTCATTCCTTTCTAAATATTCTCCCTCCCCCATTTCCTTCCACATAGTTTCTTTCATCTGGGACAACTTTTATTTATATTGTTCAGCATCTTCGACCATCTTACCGACATTAACTGCATTGGCTTGGGCTACTGCTACATCTACCATTGCGAGAAGTCGAGGGTCTTCATCGGTACTTTGCATAACTGCCTCCTCAGTCACCATGACCACCACAAGTTGATCACCCATTTTCATCCTCTTTTATTTTCTCCTCACAATTATTTTCTTTTCCAAATCAAAAAATATTGTGTCAAGATTTGCTACATCCTGTTCACTGGATGGGATTAAAGGTATCAATCCAAGATCTACTGAGGGAGTTGGGTATCCTGTCATTGTGCTACTTGATGGGATGGAATAATCCATTGGATTATCATGGGCTTGGTCTTGCTCCAGTTTTCCCGGTCTTGGTTTTCCTCCTCCTTCTTATTAAGCTCTTCAGTAGCCTTTTATGCCTCTCTTCTTGCTTGGTCAGACTCATCTTGAATCCTCTCTCTCTCTCTCTCTCTTATTCCTCCTGCCTTAGTGCTTCTTCATCTTTTTCTCTTTATGCTTCCTCCATTGTCAATTTTTATACTTCCTTGACCAACCTTCGAGCTTCATCTTCTTTTTTCTTTGCAGCTTCTTTCTCTTGTGTCTGATATCCGGAGGTGCGACTGCTACTGCCTTTGCCTCCTATGGTTGTGATATTTTTCTTGAATATTTTATTCAAGGCAGTCATGTTATGTGCATTGTTGTATACTGCTTCTTGCTTATCAAATTGATGGGCGTATTCAAAATGAACCCCCACTAACGCACAATATTTTGACACTTTGTCCCATGCATAATTTATGTGAAAACTCTTTTCTCCAAAATGGAATTTTTCTAGTTCTTTGACAAAATCAGGAGCACTTTTTACCTTGTTAAACTTATAACCTCCAATGCAAAATAGTAGTGGTGGATAGATGAACTTCTTGTTGTCAAAGAGAAAGTTCCCAATGCCATCTATATATAGCTACCTCACTACTTCTTTGTGAATAACATAATCCATGGCATATTTTGGTAGCAAGGAAGGGGCTTTGGATCCTCCATACATCCTAAAGTACAAGCCTTCCTTGGAGAAGAAAAACTCCCCATATTCGCTAACAACCTTTAGTGCTTCCTCAGACATGCAGTTACACTCTTCAAGAAAAATCAATCTGTATAACGGGATCAGAAAATATTCACAGATAGCTTGGTAGAAACTGTGATACCTGTGCGCCCACAAGAGTGGGTATGCGGAGTACACAGAAGTGTTGGTTGGATCCCAATCATAGTTCAAATTTGGGAATGGATGAGTACACAGGAAACAATCTATCAAGAAAGAGCCCATGTAGAACTCGGACTTCCTTTGGGTCAGACCCCCCAGGGCTGCATCTATGCAAGATGTCAGGCTACTCGCCACGATGTCTACCCAGTTGAGTATTGTACCTTGCATGGCTACATGATATATTATGGGAATCCAGCTTATCTTATATATCTCTATGTTTGCTCGGCTAAAAATCTGATTTAACATCAATGCTATGAGATGATAAGGGGTGCACAGATTAGCAGTCTCATATTCTCCTAAAGATTTATAGCGAAGATGCTTCCCAGTCAACATAATCCTTTTAACATAGTCAAATACATCCATATTCAGATCTTTTATCCGTTTTTCTGTCATGAAGACATGAGGCATTGGTAACTTGGAGGCTTTGGCAATGTATGCAGGGGTAAAAGAGGCAAAAACCTTCTTCTCTGTGTTCTTCACAACCAGGGTAGTTGCATTCATTTGAGATAGAATCCAGTCGATCGCTTCAACACATGAAAACAACTCAGGGTGTGTAGCCACTTTTTTAATGCCGGATCTCTTGATGTTTGCATACAGTGGTAGGTCTTCCAAACTTGCATATGGGACCTTCTTTTCCATGATCATATGATAAATTTGGCCCCATTTGAATTCTAGTTCAACCCCCATGATAGCCTTTGTATCTTCATAGATGATTTCACACTTGGATATAATTTCTACCTTTGGATCACCTTCTGCGGTCTGAGCCTTTTTCTTCCCCTTCTTGGGCATGGTGTTATATAAAGGTGGAAGCTGCAATATAAACATACAAAAGACTGTCTTAAATGATATCATGGTCTAGTAGCATGCATTACCAATAAATATACAAAAATGTACTACAATTATTGAAAATGCAGAATGATGGATAAGCCTAAGCAAACTCAATAAAATGCCTTTACCAATCATCTTTGAAAACTTCAGCAGACTTCATAACATACGTGTTCTAGAACTCAGGCTTTGAAAACAAAATATCAGCTATGGCTTTCTTACAGGCTCGACATTACAATAAATTGTGTCAGGGATTCTCCTTACAGAAACCACCGAAAAACCTACAGAGGCTTAATGGCCTTGGCAACAAGGACAGGCTCAAACCTTAAAACCAAGCTGGGAAAAATATCCATACCCTACGTCGGCCAAGGGTGAAACCCTATCCTCTCGCTGCATAATAACCTGAACAAGAGGTGGCTCAGTCAGCGAAATGCTCAATTGGTCGCCTCGCGAATGGACAAACCTGACATCTCAACGCTCACAAACTGAGCATCCAGGATGAGTAAGGCGGAGCAGGTGAGAAAAAAACCTCTCGTGGTCATGATGACAACATTCGAGAGCGATGGTTCATGGTTTGAAAGACCCTTGGAAAAACCTCATGAAGTTTTAAGAGCTTGAAATGACTATGGGGAAAGGGAATCAAACGTGAAAACCAAAACCGGGAAAACCCCCAGGTTGGAGAACTCTAAAAAACCAAAAAGACAGTCCTTCTATGGATATGGCCTTTAAAATGTGAGTCAAACAAAACCCTAGTTTCGTAAAACTTAACACGCCCCATTATCCAAAACAAGCTAACAAGAAGTGACTAGGAAAGGAAAGCGAATCCTACCTGGCAAAATAGCTCGACGGTCGATGAGGAAACAACTTGCGCAGTTAATGAAATCCCCACGGTGACTAACAGCTTGGAGTGCTCCCAAACAACAACGGTGATGACCGTAAAATAGACCCCTCCTGGTTTATAAAGACACCCCCATAAACAACATTAAATGCAGCAGGTGAGTGATTAAATGACCATGGGCAAAAAACATCGTTGGCACCCAAAAAATAAAACTTATCGGCCAAAACCCCACATCGGCAAACAAACCAAAAAAGTAGGCGACAGTTCCGGGTGGACTCACAGAGAGGATTCAACCTTATCGGATAGGAATCAACTTTCCTATCCCGGGTAAACCTATCGGCAGGCTCCCTCTAAAACCATCGGTAGTGAAAGACAAGTCTTCTCGCGACAGCATCAGCTCCACAACTGAAGTTCTTCCGATTGTCGTTGTGGCAACTCAATAAAAACCTTTGCGAGCTCTATCGATTGAAAACCTACGAATGTCATCAGTTTTAAATCAAAAGTGCATCCAAATGTATCGGTTGACACAACCAAGTCTTGTCAATGTTGTCGGCATAAATTCCCAAAAAGACCCATAAAAAAACTTATGGAAAGCTTCCAACATGCGGCTGGCTGGTGAAGAAAGAAAAATAAACCTCCCGATGTCGTCAACTCGAATATTCAAAATGGCCCGACAACGCCAAAAATATTTAATGAGATGACCCGACAACGCTTCAACGAAAACTATAAACAGACCATCGGGAAGAAAAGTGAAACCTGGCCGAGAGGATCAGTTCAGAGACGAGAGTGTTGTCGACGTATCGACAAACCTGAAAATGATTTCCACAATGGGAACAATAAGCAATAAATCAGGTGGAAAAGTATGTTTTGAGATAGTGGACTAGGTGGGTGGCCACCAATGTCCATCTGGATCATGAATGGAGTCAAATGGACATCATATGTGAAAGTTGTGGCCTGCAGAATTTAATGGCAAGTGGGTAAAATATTTGTAGAGAAGGTACAATGCTAATGTCATCTTGTTGACATGGATGAATTAGAAATTGACATGTCAGCTAGCCAACAATTGACAAATGGACCAGACTGAATATGACATGTGGACTAATTGAAACCATCCATGTGAACCAATCCAAAGTTGATAGGTATACCAATCTCATGTTGACAAGTGGCGAGGTTGAAATCAAATTTTGCGACATGTGTTACCAAGATGTTTGTATCATGGAAAGCATGCGCATGGATAATGCAAGATCAAGGGGATCCAAATCTTGACCACTTCTACCAAAACTTCAACACTTAACCACTGACCCACGTGTAATAATGTGTTATGGGAACATTAGGTATTATTGATATTGTATACTACAATCATGTAAAAGGGTGAATTGCATGGGATTCGAACCCCTGACCTTTTCTCCACAACTCCAATGCATTTTCCACCATACCACACATTCAGATGTGTTATAAAACACAATGAATTGCTTTTCAAATTACAATTTTTCATGTATTGAGAAAATCAACAAGTTGTGTTCATTTGTTGCAAGAAGAAGCTAATGTAGGTTATGAGACCAAGCTATTGTCTTCCTATAAGAACACCAACAACCAATATTGCATATTAAATACCATCTTTTGATGTAAAGAATACATATTGATGTAATTTGCATCATTTTAATGGACTAGTTCTTCTTTTGAAGCGGATTCGAAGATGTATCCCATGAGGGTGAACTTCATTATCAATTTTTTTTGTATGGTTCATATTATTGTTGTTATATTCTCAATTTCAGTTTTTTGATATGCTTATTTATTTATTTGTAAGTCATTTTTAATGAAATTGCATGAAAGTTGAGAATCTTGGAGTGGAATTTGAATTAGTGTAATAAAGCAGTTTTAACACTAATTTCAGATCAAAGAAAAATCTGAATTGTGAAATAAAAGAGTGAGTTAAACCCTAACGTGAAATTTTGCAACCATGTAAAACAAAATGAAGCAACAAGAAAGCAAGGATTCCAATGTTGAAGATAACTATGAAATCTTTTATTTTTTCTGAATTTATTTTAAATCTTAATAGAAACATAAATCAATCATTCACTGAGATCAATTGTAAGAATTTGTATACTTGAAATTTCTACTATGCAGAGTTTTGTGTGATTCACCATTCCTTACATATTACGATCTTTAGAATAATTTGGTTTCTCCAAACTCCTCCCCGTTAAGTCTCTCTTACAAAACTCTCCCCTCGAAATTTTAACAAAACAATGAAATAATGATTAGTTTTTTTTAAACACTTTATGAAATTAGTTTTTTGAAAAACAAATTCCCGCTCCTTTTTCAACTCATGGAAGAAAAAAAAACTCATTTTTTTTTGCATACCAGTGCGCATATATATACCGGCACATCGATGTGATGTAACAGACAATGCACCATTCCCATATAACTTGTTTTAACCTGTTTGTGGAAAATCCGTGTGCCAATACACTATGAGTGCATCGGTGTGCTATATGTTCTAAGCGCACCATATGGGAATACAATAGAAGTATAAACATATAAAAAAATATTGTTTTATTGTGATCTGTGAAAAGTGATGTGCCTTCATTATATTAGTGCATCGATGTGACATAGTTTGCAAATAGCGTTGGGTAGACAAAAAAATGAAAACTTTATAGGTATTTAAAATCGATAATTTTGTATTGTGTTTTTTCATTCAAAAGTGTGTATGAGAAATATGATTGGACTAATGTGCTTCTATATACTAAGTGCACCAATGACAATAATATTGAAAATGCCTATTTAAATGTTTGTTATCAAATATAACTAATATTTTTTTTTGGATGTTTAAATACGGTGTGGAAATGTTTTAGACGCACCAGTGCTGCATTTAGTTATTCAAGATGCATTGGTGGACTTGTATTATTAAAGCACAATGAAGTAGTTAAAACTCCATATGAATACATGTTTGAAATTAAATGGTATATCCATCTCAAATGTTGTTTTAGGATACAACCACATCAATTACAATACTTCATAGTATACATATGTTGATTAAACTCACCTTATTCTTAAAAAAATGGTTTCAAAGCTATATTGGAAGTTAGATTCTGATATGGTTCTCAAAATTCATTTTAGGTTTGTCAACACGTATTAATTGTTGATTTAGCTCAAATGCAGGGATACAATTTTATAATATATAATGGTCAATTCTTCAAATTCTATCCCATTCAATATTTTTCAAAGTTCATTAAGTTCTCCTTTCCATCTCCGGTAAGTTCAGATTTTATTTATATTTTGATTATGTAATTGAGTTTAAGTCATTTATCCATGTGAATCTAAATATCAATGTATTAAATTTTGCATGATCCTGATTTAGGATAGATTTCAGATGCAGAAAATATTCCGCTAGTTGAAAATGTCGCAAGCTCTTATTAGGAGCAAGATAGAACAAGCAGTAGGTAGATAAAAAAGGACAACAACTTTACCCCACCAATTGTAACATGCCATCTTCTAGCTACAATCATGGATCATTGATGGTAATTCAACTTGAGGTGGATCTCTTTTATAACACCTGAGTAGTATGTGGCTATCAAAATGTCAAGGGTTGAAGGAGAACCCTCGACATGTCACACTCACCCATTCTATTAATGATCAATTATCCAATGTTGATGGTCTAATACCTTCTCATGCAGTAAAAAATCTAATAGATGATATAGAAAATACACATAGGAACACTTCCTTATGCTCATTTAAAAAAAAATCTAGGGAAAAACAACTATGTTTTGTCCTAAATTAACTAACCCCTCTGCTTTTGTTCAGTCAATTGAAAGTTCTAGTGACTAAAGTGTGATATCAATATCACCCAGTATACCTCTACTAGGAGATCCAAAAAAAATTATGAGTTGAGAACAAAATTGTCCAAGTACACACCGAGGTTGGTCCAATTGTTGGAGGATAGAGATGACTTCCCTATTCCCATGCATTTGTAAAGTATATACCAAACATGTTACAACCACACTTTGTATGGTGCTTGGTCATCTTGTCTACATGTTCCTGATGTTGGAACCAAATTCTCCTTTTGTGGTTATAATTGCATGATTAACAAGTTTAAGATAGATGTTATAAATCTTAGGTTGTTTATCCTCTGACATGTACTCATTCCTCCCAAACTATCAGTAGCACTTATGACGTTTTGTGCTCCTATTTATTGTCAACCCAATTACTCAAATATTGTTAAATACAAACGTAGAATTTCCATGGATAATATGTGCATGAATGGTTATGCTTCTATAAAATTTAAAAGGAACAACCTATTATATGTCAATGGCAATCCACGAGGTTGGTTTTGGAGCATGATTTTCCTTATTCATAGATGTAATTGTTGATTCATGTTTGTACCCCATAATTACTACACACTTGTCCCAGAATCGGGGTGGGGGGGGACATTGTCCCCCTCGGTTGAGGGGGATGGGGACAATGCCCTTGACAAAGGGGGTTCGATGGAAAAGCCCCTGAAGTATATTTTTTGTGGGATGTTTGTTGGCCAACAATTTACGATCCCATGGTATTGGGTGACCCATGGTAATTCCCTTATAAAAGGAAAGCATTGTAATACAAATGTGTATTGTATTGTAGCATTGTAAAAACGATCTATGTGATTATGTGAGAGAGACTCTAAGAGAGTGAAGAGGAAGTGTAGCAAGTGTGTTGCAGGTTATATCCCTTCATTTTGTTGGATGATATAATAATAAAAGGACTTACAATTTATGTGTAGACGTAGCCCATCTTGGGTGAACCATGTTATATTAGCGTATCTCTTGTAATGTGTTTATGTGTTTGATATTTGCCTCTTGTTTATTGTTATTTATTTGCGATCATGTTTTCTAACACACACATTCATGGGAACATTGCAAGGTACATAAATAGTTCTAGGTGCTTTTTATTTTTTGCAAATTATTCATTTAAGGAACACTCCAATGACCAGGAGTTCTTTATGAAAAGGAAAGCATCCAGATTTGTCGTTGTGCAAGCAATCCATAGTTTATCTTATGGTGAGGATTTGTTAACATACTATAACTCCATACACCAAGAACCTATTGTCAAATATGCCTTGCATTAAGACTACCTTTAGCAGTCCCCTTGCGGCATAAGACAAAAATAATTGATTAATTGTAAAAAAAATCAATGGGATTAATATAAATGTATTGCTTATTTTCAACTTTTGTTTTATAAATTGCTTGTGGTTGGACATTTACAATTGAAAAAAATCCCCATGCTTCTATAATAATTGTTTGGTATAATGTTTGAACAAACTAAGTGCATTGTGATTACTAATATCATCGATGTAATGTTCAATATTTTTGAACTAAGGATTCAAATGATGAGAGCCATGTTTGTCTTCTTCTGTTGTACCCCGCTACAATGTTGAATCGAGAGAAGGACATAAATAGAGGTGCAACTCAGAGAGGAAGCATACCAAGCATGGTTGAACAAAACACTTATTCCATAATAACCCCTAGTTTTGATTTGGAATCTATTTAACCAAAATTATGTAAATGTTGTAATTATGATAGTATGGATTCCTAGTACGGAGCTCAAGGCCAAGGCCCGAGTAGTGAATGGTTAGGCATGTATGAAGTAAATATTGTTATTGGACTGTATGGTTGGCTTGTCATGATAACTTGAAATATATATAAATAGTATGTGCATAAATAATAAAATGGTCCAATATGGTTATGTAAAGAGCACTAGAGGGGTTATGATTCCACCAGAGGGGAAGAGGAAAGGGGGCCTATGGGAGACCGAATCATTTTCTTCCAAGTGTCAACTTTATAACTCATCCAAATTATTCCATGTGCCTTGAACAAGCCAATTATCTCCTTTTTTACTATTTTCCAATCATTGAATGCATGTGTGAGGTTGGTGGGAAAAGTCACCTCATGCAGTTATTGAAGCATGGGACTGACTGCACTTTTATGACAGTTTTGTTAGTTGCCAAAAGTCGGTCTGCAACTGTCAAGATTCCTTTATTCTATGGTAAGAAGTTATGTCAATTGTCTTTTCACCATTTTCTCGTATCCCTTGGAGTCAACCCTCATTCTCTCATTCTTGCATGAATATCCACACTAAGCAGAGCTCCCCATTGATGTCCATGACCTTTAACAACTATGCATAACCCAAAAATTTGAATTTGGAGAGTGAGAAGTAGATTTGGAAGGGAGATTGATGGTTGTAGGTGAGCTAGGAGGCTCGACAAGCTAGGAACCCTTACCCGTTGAGTTTTGTTGCCCGTAGATGCTTGAGAAACCACAAATTTAGGTTACATGTGGTTCTTTAACAACATTCTTTAACAACATGTAGCATATTGGTTTCCTTCTATGTACACATTGGAAGCACCCAACAAGATGGATCGCCCAAGGGAACCATGGATCGGTGAAGGGGATTTATGAGTTGATAAGGGTGTTGTGTGTGGCAGGTAATGTTGGGGCCAAAGCTGTGAGGGTTGAGTGAGATCCATGTAGTTTCTGTATGAGCATTTGGATAAGCATAGATCGAAGAATGGGTTGTGGGCTGAGAGAGAGAAACCTGTAGCTATTTCCTTTTCCCTGGTGGCCTCATAGCCTAGCTTGGGGGTGGCCTCTTAGCAGCAAGAGCATATGCTAGACAAAGTGCCTACAATTTGGTGGAAAATCTCTCCTACACACTAATTGCTTGCATTTGCATTGGATCAAGATATGTATTCTTTTTTATTTCAATGTGCAATGTTTTTATTTGATGCATGTGATGATAATGTTGGTAAATGCATGCTAGATGTGTTTGGATAGAGTTTATTTATATTGTGTATATTATTTATTCTAATGCACACATAATTTAAATGTCATGAATTCATAATTATGGTTGTGGGGAGAAATTTAGTAGTCTGTAGTCAATTAATGTCCCCTTTCACTGGTCAGATTGGGTGAGGGGAACGTTATTGAGTGGTATCAGAGCTTTTGGTTGCAATACCGGAGCTGTATGGGCACGTAAATTATAAATGGTGATGTAGAAATCAGTTATTGTTAAGTGATGGATAAGGGGCTAAGAGTAATTTCGAATTAATTTTGAAATAATCCCCTTATTTTCCATTTAAAATTTTCATATATGTGAAATTATAAAAAATTGGAAATTTTAGTTGGCCCCGCCCATGCCTGGTGGCAGGGTGATGTGGAGGATCCACATGGATAGGAGGTCTAACGTGGTGGATCCACATGGTAGAAAGGTATCAAATGGATCAGCCACATCAAATCTACGTGCAAGTGACTACATGTGATGGAGACCAAAGTCAAAGGAGATATGACCATCATGCAGTGGTGGAGATTGACAACTCACAGTGGTTCTAGATCGGAAAGATGTGCAAATTTTAAACTAATTATCATGAGCCTAAAGGGGAAACCACCATTTCAACATGTCAGCTGCTTGTGCGTTCAAGCTTGTAAAAGCAGGTTCGTGAAACTATTTTTCTCTGAGCCTGAAACAGCTTTTGGCATGCCCTACAGTGATGTGACATGGGGGGGGGGGGGGGG